>ML283452.1:0-29593 GCA_005239495.1 Nicotiana undulata | reverse complement strand
ATCCTGGGAAGACCATGGATTCATGATATGAAAGTAGTTCCATCTACTTTACATCAAGTAATAAAATTCCCTTCCAAATGGGGAATAAGGCAGATCAAGGGCGACCAACAAACCTCAAGAAATATTAACTCGATATCTCTTAACAGTAAGAGAGATGCGGAAAAAACAACGAATTGTCAAACAGAGGCTTATCAACCAACAGGTATGGCACAAACTTCTGATAAGCTACGTACCAAAGAAAATAGATATTCTAATAGGTACGGAAGAATATAATGACAAAACAAATCCTGTGAACATCAAGAATGAGCCAGAACATACGGACATAGACTCCAGGCCAGATTTCATTCATGAATCAGAAGAAGAAGAATGTATCAAAACAACTACTGAAGAACTCGAGGCTATTCCCATCTCAGAACAAAATCCCGAAAGAAAACTTTACATTGGCGTGAAATTGTTAGAAAGACTAACTCCAGAACAAAAAGGTATGTTTATTAATTATTTAAAAACTAATGAAGATTGTTTTGTGTGGTCCCATTCGGATATGATATGTATCCCACCAGAAGTGATGACTCACAAGTTAAACGAAGATCCATCGTTCGTACCTATTAAACAAAAGAAACGAAAGCAAGGATCTTTCAAGAATCAAGTGATCGATGAAGAAATTCAAAAGCTTTTAAATATAGGATCGATACGAGAGGTAAACTACCATGACTGGATAGCTAACACAGTAGTGGTACCCAAAAAGAATGGCAAATGGCGGGTATGTGTTGATTATACTGATTTAAATAAAGCATGTCCTAAAGATTCATTTCCCTTGCCACATATAGATCAAATGATCGATGCAACCGCGGGTCATGAATTGTTAAGCTTTTTAGATGCATATTCTGGTTATAACCAAATCAAAATGGACCCCTTGGATGAAGAAAAAACTTCTTTTATTACTAACCGGGGGACTTATTGCTATAATGCTATGCCCTTTGGATTGAAGAATGCAGGTGCCACTTATCAAGGATTAGTGACAAAAATGTTCCAAGAGAATTTGGGTAAAACAATGGAAGTTTACATCGTTGATATGCTTGTAAAATCCATACAAGCAGTAGATCATCTACAACATTTATCTATCACTTTCGATATTTTACGCATGTACAACATGAAACTCAACCCAGAAAAATATGCCTTCGGAGTACAATCTGGTAAGTTTTTGGGATTCATCGTGTCTAATAGAGGAATAGAGGTAAATCCGGCACAAATAAAAGCTATAGAAGAAATACCTGAAATATTGAAAAATAAAAAAGAAGTCCAAAGATTGACAGGAAGAATAGCAGCTCTAGGGAGATTTATTTCTAAATCCTCCGAAAAAAGCTTTAAATTCTTTACAGTTCTTAAAAAACAAAATTGGTTCGAATGGACTCAAGAATGTCAACAGGCTTTAAAAGACTTGAAGGCCTACTTGTCAAAACCACCATTGCTATCAAAACCAAAAGAAGGATAGAGATTATACATCTACCTGGATGTCTCAGAAATTGTCGTAAGTGCAGTACTCGTAAGAGAAGAAAAAGGTAAACAATCTCCTATTTATTATGTAAGCAAAACTTTATCAGACGCAGAGACTAGGTATCCATATCTAGAAAAATTAGCTTCAGCATTAATAATGGCATCAAGAAAATTGCGTCCTTACTTTCAATGTCATCAAATTACTGTCGTAACTTCATATCCTTTAAGAAATATTTTACATAAACAAGAATTGTCAGGAATATTAGCCAAATGGGCCATAGAATTAAGTGAGCATGATATAACATATCAACCAAGAACTGCAATTAAGTCACAAATATTGGCCGACTTTATAGCTGACTTTAGCAGTAATATTACTCCCGAAGTAGAGAAGGAATTGCAACTTTTTAATGGTGTAAACCCAGGTCAGTGGACCCTATTTACAGATGGCTCATCTAATATAAAAGGAGCAGGATTAGGTATTGTCCTAATATCACCCACGGGTGAAAAGATAAGACAAGCAATCAAATGTTGTCCAATAACTAACAATGAAGCAGAGTACGAGGTTGTTATTGCAGGTTTAGAATTGGCACGAGAGTTGTCAATCGAACAAATCAAAATCAACAGCGATTCCCAACTGGTGGTAAATCAAATACAGGGAACTTACATCGCTCGAGAAACTCGAATACAATAGTACTTAGAGAAGGCGCAAAAACTTGTGAGACAATTCAAAGTGTGGGAAATAACACAGATACCTAGAGAAGAAAATGTTGAAGCAGATGCATTAGCCAACCTTGCTGCAGTTACGGACGTAACCAATAAAGACAACATTATCGTCATACACCTCTTCCATTTGGCATTCGATCACAGCAAAAATGAGGTATCTTTCAATAATCTAACTTGGGATTGGAGAAACGAAATTCTTAATTTTTTGCAGAACGGTGTAGTACCTGAAGACAAAAAGACAGCTCAAGCGCTCCGCTGCAAAGCAGCGAGATATTTCTTAATTCGCAGCACTTTATATCGCAAAATGTTTGGAGGACCCCTAGCTAAGTGCCTCGGGCCCAATCAGAAGGAGTACGTGATAAAAGAAATTCATGAGGGCCACTGTGGAAACCATGCAGGTGCTAGATCTTTGGTAAAAACCTTAATCATAAAAGGATATTACTAGCCAAAAATGGAAGAAGACGCGGAAAATTTCATATCAAAATGTGATAAATGTCAGCGATTCGCTAATAAAATGCATCAGCCAGCCGAACTGTTACATTCTATTATGTCACCATGGCCTTTCATGAAATGGGGAATGGACATAGTAGGACCTCTTCCCCCAGCTAAAGGTCAGGTACGGTTTCTACTAGTACTTACTGATTATTTCATAAAGTGGGTAGAAGCGGAAGCATTCAAACAGGTGCGGGAAAAAGAGGTTAAGAGTTTCCTATGGAGAAATATAATATGCCGGTTTGGAATTCCAAAGGAGATCGTGTGTGACAATGGCCCACAATTTATAGGCTCTCAAATCACAGAATTCTTCGACAGCTGGAAAATCAAACAGATTAAATCAACACCATATCATCTCGTAGCTAATGGACAAGCAGAATCCACGAACAAAATCATCATCAATAATATAAAGAAACGGTTAAACAGAGCCAAAGGCAATTGGCCCGACGAATTACCAGCGGTACTATGGGCATACATGACTACATCAAAAACAGCTACGGGAGAAAGTCCTTTCGTACTTGTTTATGGCTTTGAAGCATTAATACCTGTGGAAATTGGCCAACCAAGTCTTAGAGTAACAACAACCAAGGAACAAACGAATGATGTCGAACTCCAAATAAATCTAGACCTACTCGATCACGAAGAGATGCGGCCTTAATACGGATGGCAGCTCAAAAACAAATCATAGAACGATACTACAACCGCAAAACTAACCTCAGGTATTTCAAAATTGGGGACATTGTACTTAAAAAGGTCTTCCAATCAACAAAGGAAGCAGGAACTGGTAAACTAAATCCTAATTGGGAAGGTCCCTATAAGATCCGAGGAATAGCAGGAAAAGGCGCGTACGAGTTAGAAGCCATGGACGCCAGGATTTTACCAACAAGTTGGAACGCCATTCACCTGAAGAAATATTACTTCTAAGCAAAAGAAGTACCCACGGTCAGGTATCACATGTTAAATTTTATCTTCAAATATTTAAAGTTTTACTAACTTTTTTAGATGATAGGCAAAAAGCTAACCCATCACCAGATGATGACATTAGACCTGCAAAGACACGCGGAAAAACATAATTCCCGGTCTAGGGTTACACTTTCTGATGGATATTTTAAAGGGTTAAGCAGTTATCATCTAAAAAGAAATATACCTTCGAGTCCGGAATGTTTCCCTTTTTCATGGAAAAGACCACAAGGAAGGAATAATCAAGTGCTTGAGATCTCATTCTTCAACGCTCAAACACTTGGGGGACAATATAATAGGGAAGGCCAAAAAGAAGCAAAGACTACCAAAAGTCAAAATGCTCGAGCCTAAAAAACCATTCACCCAACAAGTCAAGTGACACGAGCAAATGAACTGAAGACTCCAGCACAAGAATTGCGAAAGCCTACTCTGAAAACCCTCGAACCATGTTCAGGTTAGAAGGCAAAATGTTAGCTACGAAGAAGAAATGTACATCTCTTATACAAAAAACTATTATATGCAAAACAGTTAGGGACAGAAGATCATCATCATTGTACTTAGCCAAAACTGTTATAATCAAAACAGTTACGAAATCTTTGTACTCAAGTAGAAAAGTGTTATTCAAATAAAAACAGTTACGGATGAAATATCAAAACCCTTGTATATATTCTCAAAACTGTTATCAAATAAAACAGTTACGGATTACAATACATTTTTCTCATACTTACAACTGATGCAAATAAAATAGTCACGGGAAAAAACCCAACACTTACGAAAACCATTACTAATGAAAAACAGTTACTTCCTTGTATTAACTCGAAAAAATTGTTATCTATTAAAAACAGTTACGAAATACAAGTGATTATTAAATTTGTTAAAACAAAACAGTTGTAACATGAGTTTTAGATGACAAACATAACACATGAAAAATGTTGTGAAAGTTCAAGTAAAAACCTTTCACAAAAACATTCTTAAACATGTGAAAAATCCCCATCACTCTATTGCATTATCAATGAAGTTGAGACGTCTTCTTCATTAAAACATTAAAATGGCCCTAATTCATAAACAAAGCCTCCTATAAACAGAGGCTAAAAAGCTTATACTACACCCATTATAAAAGGGTTCAAAGTAAAACACGCATCTTTATGCAAAGAAAGCTAAGAGGTACGAACAAAGACCTCACAAAAGCAAAAGCAATAGACTTGAGTAAAAGAGTTAAGGTTCGAAATTCATAAAAGTCTCAAAAGAAAGCAGTGCATTGATATAAAAGCGGCTAAATAAACTAAGTACGAAAATAAGTACTTAGCCGCGTAATATGTACATTCTTTAAAATGCCCCTAAGTTGTCAGTTGGGGACTTTAGAAATTTCAAATTTACTCCCGATGGAGTTGGGAGCAATTACACCAATCCAATAAAAAAAACAGAGAAATGACTAAAGAGTCTTCATTCTTGAGGAGAAGGAGGAGAGCTGCTTTCTTCTTCCAGAGAGTTGTCTGCTGCTTAGTCAGCTGGAGAAAGGTCAAGACCTTGCTGAGTCTTATCTATGGCTTCTTTAGATTTTGCAATCTCAGCATCAAGATCAAAGCCTACTTGACTCATCTCCATTAGGGTGTCATGGCGAGCATTCATATACGCCCAACTCACCTCAACAGTTGTTGACTCTTCAAGTTCATTATAATCCCTCGACCACACCTGAAGTTCAGTCTTCAAGTTGTCGTTTTCAGCTTCAGCAGCTTCGAGGGCAACCTTCAAAGGTGCGACTGACTCCTCCAGATTCTGGGCCTTCTCCAAAGCTTCACGAAGATCTTCTTGGGCTTGGGAGAGATTAGGCACGAGTTCTCCAGAATATTCTTCTTTTCGTCCCAATAAGTCCTTCAAATACCGGACTTCTTCCGTGGATTTTGATAGTTGTTCGGCAAAAGAAGATTCAAGAGCATCTTTGTCTCTATTAGCCTGACTGGAAGAAGCCTTCTCCACCGCTAACTCTCCTTTGACAATCTCCAGCTGCTCCTTTAAGGTATCTCTTTCATATTCCAAAGCTCCCATCTCTATTTGAAGACTTTCATATTGTGCTTTAAAGTCATCCAGACCACGCAACACTTGGTACTCTTTTTCATAATTAGAGATTCTCTTCATAAGCTCCAAACCAATAAGGTGCGTCTGCAAAAATAGTGAAATAATTAAAAATGTTAAACTGTTAATTAAAACAACATATGTACAAAATATTAAGTATATACCTTCAAGGAATTATGCACCACCTCATTAGCCCAAGTGAGAGATGCATGGCTGTCAAGTTTAGCTCTTTCCTCAGGGCCAATTAAGGGCTTGAGCCACATTTCCGGCTCACCGGTGTTAATCTTCTTAAAGAGGCTGCCACCAGCTGGAACCTCAATCAAGACCCTTCTCATCCCCCTGCTGGAAGACCCTTCTTCTATAATAGAAGGCATGGAAGCAGGGACTGAAGGGGAAGCGGAAGAGACAGAAGGGCCGGGAGCCAAAAGAGTCACGAGCACTTCAATAGAGTCGGAAGAAGGGTAAATCGAAGAGGTAATAGGAATGGAAGAAGAAGCAACAGCAGTAACCTGGGGAGCAAAAATAGCAGCAAAATGCGGGTAGATGGTAGCTAAAGGAATATCATCAGGGTCCATTTCAAACCCTTCCTGAAATAGACGCTCAGCAGGATCTCGAGATGGAGATTGAGATTGGTCTCGAGAAGAAGAAGGCCTGATGGCCAACACGGAGGAAAGAGGCGCGGGAGTAGACTCGTCGTCCAAAATTACCGGCCTTCTTCTCACCCGGTGCACTAAAGCACCCTCTTCTTCACCCTCATCTTCCCCTCCAGAGCAGGAATCCAGGGCTTTCCTTTTCGAAGCACTCGTCAGAATACACTGAGCATGGGACAAAGACATCCTTGGAAGTGAGAAAGATGCCCCACGGGTAGAAAACCCTATCAAAAAAAGGAAAGAGTTAATAAAAAAAAAACTCAAGCAAATAAAGGAGTGAGAGAAACTCTACTTACCATGGGTCTTAGCAATCCACTTGTACTTTGCCGAAAAGTACCTCCAAGATCTTTCCTCGGCAGGAGAAGCAACCAATATTCTTTTTACCCAACCACGGATGTCGGAGACATTCTCGACAACACTCATAGTTGCTGTAAATAAGAAGAAAACAGATACAATGTTATAAACACCAAATAAATTTTATTACAAATAAAACAGGTGTGAATCAAAGTACTTACGTGCACGATTCCGCTTCTCAGGGAAGGGAATATTATTCTCACCCACTAAAACAGCAGTGGGAATAGCCACGTACCTAAGGTACCAATCTCTGTCTTTATCATCGCCGGGGGTTACTAGAACCCTCTTACTCCGGGCAACCAAAGTAAAAAAAACCTGGCGGAATAAAGTAGGAGAATATAAATGCAGCAGATGATGAAGTGTAAAAGGAACGGAAACCTTTGAAGCCAGGACTCTCAAACAGGCAACAACACGCCATACTATGGGACCAACTTGTCCTAAACAAATATTAAAAAAGCGACAAAACTCTATGATCACAGGATCAACATGAGGCTGAAATCTAACATGAAAGGATAAGTGAAGACGTAAGAAAAACCCGTTTTAAAGGATGTAATCCTTTGAGTACTACTTGGCAAAAGGACAGGAACATTAGACTCCCAAAAACACTCCCTACGAACAACGGGAATGTGACCTACAGTAATGATAGTAGCGTATTTCTCAATACTATCAAGAGAATGAGCTTGTTCGGTAATAGGAGAATTTACTTCTGGAAAGGTTATCTCTGAAGGGATGATTTCATCAACTCTGGGTTCATGAAATTCATCCTACTCCTAGAAATAGAATGAGAAGATCTACCTCTCGGAGAAAACAACGACCTAGCAGGGGAAGAAGAAGAAAAACCTCTAACAGAGGTACGTTCTAGGCTCCTTAATCGGCCACCTCTTCGACTCCTAGTCGGAGCAGAAGAAGAAGCCAGAGCCTCAACATCAATAACCTTTTCAGGTTGGCCTGAGGAAGACATATTTATAAAGTCTAGGAAGAAATTCTTTCACAAAGAGATAATTGAGCTATAGAAGTTTTTCGTGCTAAGAAAGAAAGGAAGAAGACTATTTATACTCAATGGCGACCGTCAAAGCTTGGAAAGGTAATGATGGAAGGTCATAATCAAAAGTGTCACTTGGGGACTGATGCAGCCGCAAAAAGCCCTAAAAGGCACCGGGTCGTTTCAGAACCAATCAGGAATGAACACGTGGAAGAAGCATTAAATGGAAGTACTGTGCGATGCATGCGCCCATAAAAGAATGCAAGGTTTCGAGGCAAAGCGGCGGCAAAATATTCCCGCCATAAAAGAACATCCACTTACCAAGTATTATACGCCCAATACATGGCAAGTGGGGGGACTATCTGTATTGGTAAAAAATATAGCCTCATACGTGTACAAATTTTGGATGACTCAGCCAGCCAGGTGAACCAATCAAAATATCACACGTGGACACGGGATAAAGAGGTACGGTCAATACAAGGAATTAGCCGCGGAAAGATCATCAAAGAAGAAAAGGCACGGTCACAACGAATCCGGACGCAATAATGGGTCGATTCGAAGATCAGCAATCAATGTCCTGTACGTTATGCAACTCCTAAAATAACAGTTACTATTCATCATTGTAACGCCTCATAAATGTAATAATCAAGCATTAAATAGGCTTCATGACAGAAATACAAACGTTGTACTAGGAGAACATCCCTATAAAAGGGATGAAAATGTAACAAACAGGATCATCTGATTTTGGGGGACTAAAAAGCTATATTTATTCTTTTGCTCTCAATTATTTCTATTTACTCTTTATTTTCGATTATCAGTAACCCGAGTATTTTCCTAAATTAAGCTTTAGACAAAAAGAATTCACTTTTTGGTTAAACATGCTTGAGTGGCATCGAGTGTGAATACTTCGAGCGATGTTGAACGCAAACTATTCGAGCGAGGTAGAGTGTAAAAGATTCGATCGAGGTTGATTGTGAGTGATTCGAGCGATGTCGAATGTAAATTATTCGAGCGAGGTCGAATATAGATGATTCGAGCGAGGTCGAATATAAATGGTTCGAGCGAGGTCGAATGTATGTGGAGTGGAGCGATTTGGAGTTGTGTGAAGAGATGTTGTGTATCGTTTTGTTTACTCATTTCACTGGAGAAGGTTACATTGTTTAACATGTACATTTGAGAAGTTCTTCACCTACTTAGTCCCTTCATCGGTCTGGCTGGAGTAGACGATAGGGGAAACGATGAATAACCAGCTAGAACTTCGAGGCGACTTCTTCTATCTTGGATAAAGTTAGTTCTTTGTGTGTTCGAACAATATAGGGATTCGACCATTCTTATTGGGCGACGAAGGGTGATCCCAACGAGCGAGGTCGTACTAGTAACCCCTGGTAATAGTCGAGCGAGGTCGAGACTTCTTTTGATTTGTTGGCGGCTGATGGCCGTAAGGGTGTTATTTCGAGCAAATTCAAAATGATAACCCATTGCAAAGTCGAGCGAGTCGAGATTTCTTTTGATTTGGCGGCGGCCGATGGTCGTAAAGGTGTTATTTCGAGCAAAGTCGAAATGATAACCCATTGCAAAATCGAGCGAGGTCGAGCTTTCTTTTGATTTGGCGGCGGCCGATGGCCGTAAGGATGTTATTTTGAGCAAAGTCGAAATGATAACCCATTGCAAAGTCCAGCGAGGTCGAGCTTTCTTTTGATTTGGCGGTGGCCGATGGGCGTAAGGGTGTTATTTCGAGCGAACTCAAAATGATAACCCATTGCAAAGTTGAGAGGTCGAGCTTTCTTTTGATTTGGCAGCGACCGATAGCCGTAAGGGTGTTATTTCGAGCGAAGTCGAAATGATAACCCATTGCAAAGTCGAGCGAGGTTGAGATTTATTTTGATTTAGCGGAGGACAATGGCCGTAAGGGTGTTATTTCTAGCGAAGTCGAAATGATAACCCATTGCAAAGTTGAGCGAGGTCGAGCTTTCTTTTGATTCGGCGGCAGAAGATGGCGGTGAGGGTGTTATTTCGAACGAGGCCGAAATGATAACCCATTGTATTGTCTTTGTAGGATGTCACTCGTCATTGTATTATTCGTGCGTGCGTTGTGGCGAATCTTGCTCGCTTGATTTTACATCCATTGGGAAGTGTTACGTTTCGTGGGCGAGCCTCAGCTCGCCTGACTTTGCTTTGATTGGAGAATACTGGGAGCCTCGTGGGCGAGTCCCAACCTGATGAATTTTGCTTTTATCGGAGAGTACTGGGCGCCTCACAGGTGAGTCCCAACCTGATGAACTTTGCTTTCATTGGAGAATACTGGGCGCCTCAAGGGCGAGTCCCAGCCAGATGAACTTCGTTTCTATTGGAAAATATTGGGCGCCTCATGGGCGAGTCCCAGCACGTTGAACCTCGTTTCTATTGGAGAATGCTAGACGCCTCATGGGCGAGTCCCAGCCCGTTGAACTTCGTTTCTATTGGAGAATTCTAGACGCCTCATGGGCGAGTCCCAGCCCGTTGAACTTTGTTTCTATTGGAGAATACTGGGCGCCTCTTGGTGTTGCTTCGGAGGAGTTCACGTCCCTGTTTTGTACTAACAGAAAAAACACAATAAGTCAAATCATGATGAAATTCCGTTACCTTGGCTCCGCGAGCCGTAGGATGGAAAGGCTGCGTTGCACGGCCACTTCGCTCTATGTCCCAACGGTGGTTTCAGACCTGTGGACCGTACTTGGCCTCGTTTTTGTTGCGTCCCAACTTCTCGCGGGTTGGAATATATTTGATGCATATTTGCTTGTTGGGATATTGGGGCCGAGTCCCAGTCCGAATCCGTCAGATATGCACGCATAAGGAAAGTGTCACATTCTATTCACAAATCGCCCAGTATATGCAGGTATGAAGATGGGATGGGATGTGTCCGCTATCTTAAGGGGTCACGCAATGGGCTATCGTCTCTTACCTAGGGGCGAAAGAGAAAGGTCGTCGTGTGAGACGCGTGTGTCAAACTGGATCACGGTCGTGCCAAGTGCATGGCAGTCGTGACTCCTCTTTTACCATGCATGTGACGAGCCCCATTTATTATCATGCGGAGATCTAACCTATATTAGATCGGTTGTTTTAACCGCTTGCTTTTTATACATATTTTGGTCGGTTTTGAGATCTGGAGGGAACCAAAATTTTGATTAGGAAATTCCCCACAGACGGCACCTAATTTTTTGCACAAAAAATATTACTAAACTGATTAAAGAAGAAATAGAGGGCAAATTCTAACCAAACATAATCAACTCTAAATCAGACAATATTGAACATGAACATCAGGTAGAACCAAGTTTATCTAACTCTTCTGATAATTACAAAAGGTACCTAGCATGAATGACAAGCTTACATATTTGATGCGTTATTCCATACTCATGAATACGGAGGAACGGGGAATGTCTCTTCGAGGGTGTTGGATTGACTGTTGTTGGACCAGTTGGGGAGGCCCTTAGGTCTTCCCCCTTTCTTGTTAGGGATCCCTTCTTATTTAAATTCCCCCTGCTTCCGTTTGTCCAGTGGTCTGTAACCTGCGGGTTCTCTGTTGGTTCTATCCTTCCCCCCATACTTCACGACGGGCATTTCGCCGTGCACATCCATCACTGGCTCGGTCACAAGTACGACCGAGATAGTTGATGGGGTCGTATTCAACGAGTGGGGCGCGGCTTAGTCGACCTCTTGCCGCGTCCTTTGGCGTTAGCCTTATGGACAGATATTGACTTATACAATGAAATATATGGAAATACGACGAGATACATTGAAATACACTTTAAAAAGGTAACAAAATCTTGAAGTTGCTCAGCCCCAAACTTCATACGACCTATTTTTCGCCGACGATTTTCCGACTACTCATCGGATTCCGACCATGATTCTATCAGTAGCTATGAGAGAAAGAAGAAGAAAACGAGAAAGATCGCTGAAGAAGAAATTGCTAAGTTTTTGGCTAAGAAAGCCATGAAAGTTGCCAAGAAGTTAAAGTCCCAGAAAATTCCTGTTGACTACTCGAAAGAACGATTGACGGAGGAACTGATGAGAGAGAAATCATGAGTTTGTATTCATGGAGAAAATTGGCGTTGAGAGAGAGAGAGGGTGGAGAAAAATCTGAAAGAATGAGAGAGAAAAATAATACAATAGCGTATTTTATGGCTTAAGGGTAGGAAGTGACCATAAATAGATATTTGGCTATAAAAATCAAAAGGTAGCTATGGAATATAATTTTTTTAAATGGTATTTATTTAAAATAAATAAGGTATCAACTTTTGCTATAAGAGGTAAAAATTCCTTTATTAAATCCGGTCCATTCTGACTCAATTCATCTCACCCCATTTAAATTTGGGCTGATTTTTAGCCCAATTGATCCATGAGTAACTTTGCCAAAATATCTTCGATTTTTTTTATACATTATATATGACCGAAAGAAAAGGAAACAATATTTAGTAATTATATAATTCATAAAATAAAAATACATATTAATTAAAGCTTGGTAAGAATTGCGGGTTGGGATGTAATCCGAATTTTAGCTCATCTTGACCCAACTCATATCAACCCAAGTTACTTTTAGGCGGGTCATTTGACCCGCCCATTTTTAAATTCAACTCATTTTGACTCGTTTAAAATCGATCCAGCCCGCCCATTTGACACCTCTAATTTTGACAATAGCTAACAATAATAATAAAGTTAACTCAGCGCAATTTATCTACCTTGGTGAATTGAGCTAGTTCTGACCAGTGCAGTATAAATGTTACCTCAGCAACTTCTAGTGAATGGTTACTGGTTAGCATCAATAGAAATAGCTTAGTGTAATTTACGTAAGTGACTAAAAAAAGGTAATTGATAAAGGATCTAACATTTCCTCGTAAAATTTGTTATTTATACTCTTGAATCCACGTTAAGGCCACTGATTTGGGCCTTGATTAACAACGAGAACTTGGGATCTGTCGACTGAATGTCATATAGTATAACGTGGCATTAGTGTTCCGTTTTGTGCGAAAAAAATATGTTCACAAACATATTTTAAAGTGATTTTACCTAGTTATAATTATATTATTTTATAAAATATTAAAAATTAAATACCTATGGGGCTTACGCCTCGCTGATGTATATGTAAAATGTCTCGCCTTACGTTCACGTCTTTTAAAACACTGGTAGTGAGTTATTGTGGCGTTTTATTTTTTACTATTATTTAGAATTTCTTCTTTTTCTTTTTTCTTAATTGCAAAATAGGTTCGTTAGATTTATCGTTGTTTTGACAAATTGATGATTGTGGTTTGTTCTTATTGATATTTGGAGGTTATGTTTCAAATTTAAGCTTTTTGGAGTAGATTTAGATATTAAATCGTATATTGGATTGTCAAAATTCGAAAAATAAATTTCTATTTTTGGGCAATTGTACTTCAGGTGATGAAAACGGTGGTTGCACTTGAGACCTTTGGCCTTAATGCATCTGAGGTGCAATTTTTCACTTCAGACTTATTAGCCTTAAGTGTAGAAACTATTTGTTGTACTTCAGACCTTTTTTGTCTCAAGTGCATATGAAGCGTAATTTTTCACTTCTGACTTATTGGCCTTAAGTGCATGAAACCATTGGTTGCACTTAGACCTACTTAGCCTTAAGTGCATCTGAAATGTAATTTTTCACTTCACACTTATTGGCCTTAAGTGCAGGAAAACGTTTGTTGCACTTCAGACTTTCTAGGCTTAAGTGCATTTGAAGTGCAATTTTCTTCAGACTTGTTAGCATTAAGTGTAGAAAAATGTTTGTTGCACTTCAGACCTTTTGGTCTCAAGTGCATATGAAGTGCAATATTTTCACTTCACACTAATTTATTTTAACTTCAGATCCGATAAGTCTGAAGTTGATCGTAAAGTAGGTAGACTTGCAAATTTTTTGCAAAGTGGATAAAGGTTCAATTGTGATCCAAAATTGGGTATAGACGCAATGCCTCGTACTTCAGACTAATTTTTTTTTTAACTTCAGACGCGATAAGTCTGAAGTTGATCGTAAAGTAGGTAGACTTGCAAATTTTTTTGCAAAGTAGATAAAGGTTAAATTGTGATCCAAAAATGGGTATAGACGCAAAGCCTCGTTTTAGGCTAATGCATAAAAACGATCTATCTAGCTTTTTATATGTTTAAAAGTATGGTATATATATTTCTTCCTATTTGTGATTCTTCCCCTTTCGTCAAGCGTAAAATAAGCCTACTCCATTTTTATTGTCTATGCTAGACACAGCCTAATAAATATCGAGTAAATATGTTGAAGCCCCAAAAAAAGAACTGTCAGAAGTGGGATTTGAACCCACGCCCTCTCACGAAGACCAGAACTTGAGTCTGGCGCCTTAGACCACTCGGCCATCCTGACCAACTTGGTATTTTGCTTCATCATTTAATTATTTATATAAAGAAAATGATGCTCCTGCTTCTCCTCCTCTTAGTCTTTTCTCCAAGCTATTGATTCGGTTTGCACCAAACTGTGCTGGCTTGTACATAAACTTGAAACATATATATATTATTCCAACAAATATTGAAGTATTTATATTCTGAAATTTTCTCCATTTTAATAATTACTAGTTGCGTTGAATCAAATGTGAACCCAAAAACAAAACAGAAAGGAGTAATCTTTTGACGTAGTTAGGGGTGTACATGGACCGGGTTGGTTCGTTTTATCAAAACAAAATTAAACCAACTATAAAGGTTTAGATTGGTTTAGTTTTGGCGAGTTTTTGAGTTTTTGTTACTTAAATATTGTTTCAATTTTACTTTGTTAAAATTTTGACAATATATTTAGTAAAAATTAAAGAACTTGACGAACATATTATCTATTAAATATTGTTACGGGAGAATCTACTTAGTAACACATGATAATTATTTTGTTAGTCGTCAGAAAATAATTTTTTGTTGATGTACACTTTTAAGTAATTGAACATAAAAATCAATATTTTACCTCAAATTCGAAAAAGATATAAGAATTTAATAGAACTGGACATATTAATATGGAAGAACAAAGAGATTGACGCGTTTTAGTAACACTTGATAAGAAAGTGATCATACAACCCATTATTTAAGGTTAATAAATATGGAGCACTTCATATTTTTTTAAATATTATATCCCGTTAAGAGAATCCAAAATATTTCTAGACATTTTTTAAAGAAAATTCTATATAAAATCGTAAAAGTATATATCAAAAATTATATATTTATATGTCAATATTGGTTCGAATTTTTTTTTTTACTCAATACCAAACCGAATCAAACCAAACCTAGTTGGATTGTTTAATCGATTTTGTTTGACTTTTCGGTTTGGTGTGATTTTCGGTTCGATTTGTACACCCCTAGACGTAGTATTTCAACCTCCATATGTTATCTTTCTACTATAACTGCACTCTGTTGGCGCAGGAAAAGAATAAGTTTTGAAGAGTGGTAAAAGAACTCAGAAATGAACCAGGTCCATCACTGGCAGACATAGACACTGGCAGATTCAAGGCACGTGAGATGAACATGCAGAAGATAAATGTATTCTGGCAAAATAGATATCTCCTGATCGAAAAGATTGCATAAATGATAAGGAGAATGACTCCTTACTAAAAGAGAACATTATCCTAGATAAGGAGGGATTTAGGAGTTGAGATTAACTAGAACTCTTCCACCAAGGAAGAGTAGCATTAGAACTCTAGTTAATCCTTTATCTACTAACCCTATATATTGCAGGATGTTCTTAGTGTACAGGTCCGCACAAAAGCAGAAGTTAAACGTGAATTGAGAGAAAAATAGCAAGACATTTTGCAAGCAGTTCGTGTGAGATTTAAGGGTGCAAACCTGAAGCTACTTGAACCAGTTCCATGTGTTTGTCTTTTATTCTAGTTGAATTATAGTAGGTGATTTTATATTATACATTTCAGCTTTATCTAGAAGCATTTGTAATAGGTACTCAGTGTATTCGAGTTAGAGTTAGCTTGAAATTATCGTGAACAGTTAGAGGTTGTTTTGCTACAAGGGATTAGAGTTAGTCGTAGGTTTACAAAAGAGTTTTTGTAAATGCAGTTTTTGGTTTAGTGAAGAGTTTTGCGAAAATCCTACTCGAAAGTTGGTCATGATTTTTTCACCTTTTGAGCCAGGTATTTTCCATGTAAAAATCATTGTGTTCTTTAATTTCTGTACTTACTATTCCGCAACAGTAGTATTAGGAACACATAGAAGAATCGGGTTCTTCTATAATCTGTGCACGCGAAAAATTGGACACCACACAAATCATCCCCGCTCCCCCCTCTTGTGTGGTATTGAAGTATAAAACATCAATTGGTATCAGAGCGGGTTATAGTTGAAGAGGCTAAAACCTTAGGAGAAGATCAAGATGAGTGCACCACCTGGAAATTGGGAAGGACAATAAACTTCTAGGCCACCATTCTTCAATGACCAATACTACTCCTCGTGGAAGAACATAATAAGAGACCACATCATTGGAGAAGATTACGAGCTATGGGACATTGTCACTGATGGTCCTCTTGTTACCATGAAGAAGAATGCTGAAGGAGTAGATGTGCCAAAATAAGAGCTGACTGCACTGCTGAGGACTTGAGAAAAGGGGGAAGAATGCCAAGGCCAAGAAATGACTTGTGTGTGGACTTGGTCCAGATGAGTACAACAGAATTCAAAGTTGTACTACTGCTAAGGAAATTAGGGACACTTTGCAAGTGGCTTATGAAGGAACACCTCAAGTGAAGAGGTCCAGAGGAACTCTACTGTATTCTCAATATGAGAATTTCACAATGAAGAAAGGGGAAACCATCCGAGAGATGCATACAAGGTTTACCACACTGACTAATGAACTTAAATCTCTTTGAAGGATTCTTTGAAGAAGACAAAGTTGAGAAGATTCTGACAAGGGTTCTGCCAGTCTCTTGGGAAAGAAAAATCATTGCAATTTGGGAATCAAAGAACATTGCAACTCTTAAGTTGGATGAGCTGATTGGAAATCTCACTGCTTATGAACTTAGAAGGCAAACCATGAAGATGGATGTGCCCAAGAAGGAAAGGATTCTGGCACTCAGAATCATTAAAGGTGTTGATCTAGAGGAAGATGAGATGGCTATGATCACTAAGGACTGTCGCGCCCCCTTTTTCCTTCTCCTTTCGGATCGGTCAGGGTTCTTGACATTATTGGGAAAACTCGCTTCCTTTTGGAAAAGGGGTATACAAGGAATTGAAGAATCGCCACCTAACGAATTGAGGTGCGTTGGGGAACCTATTAAGGGTCATTTACAAACAAAGATTAGATAACAAGAGATTGGGGTAAAGGCTTGAAATTACTCTAAGGGGAATGTGTTAGGCACCCCTTAAAGTCCACAACTGTGGTTCCCGGCCAAACAACTTTGTGAATTCAGCAAGTAGCAAATAAGAAAACAAGTAAAGGGTTTTGGAAAGGTTCGTAATATAAGCACACATGTGAAAAAATAATTGTTTTGAAAAGATTAGGTTTTTGAAAAAATTACAATCTAAGCACATGTGTAAGGTATATGGGGAGTCCTAGGTCAATTATCCTATAGGATCACATCGGTACAATGCCCGGTAATCACTCCTCAGAAGAGGGGTTACACGTGGCATTAGCGCACTGGTCATCATATCCATGTCTACCCTTTCCCACCCCTTAGCGGTTATTTAAGCAAATTTTGTTGCGTGCTGTTACCCGTCCCCTCTTAATGGCCCTGTAGGAATTTAGGACCTCTACCTATAGGCAGTTCTAAACAGACCCCTAAGGTTCAAAGGAGAAAATACTAAGGCGACAAGCAAGAACACATATGACTTCAGCAAGCAAAAACAGGAAGAAGCAAATAAGAGGCCCATGTTCACCTCCGTAGATAATGCATGTAAACAACACGACTCAAACACAAATAAGGGCAGTATTATTAACCAGGATCCTAGGACATGATGTCTAGGTGAGTATCATGACATAAGAGATATGCAATTTTATTTCATGAACTCAGAAGCAGGGCCTAATCAGTTTGCCTACTGGTTTTAAGCCTGTTAAGCACTAAGCAGTAAACACAAAGAAGCAACTTTCAATTTTATAAGAATTGGTTACCTAAGGCTTGCCTAGGCGTGGGATAATACACAATTGTTACCAGGATTATTGAAGAAAATTGTTATAAATTGTGTTACCTAAACATGTTGTCTAGGTGTTAAAGGATACATGATTATTACCAGTTTGTTAAAAGAACGGGGTGACACTGTTTTATATCCTTTTTTTCATGAATCAGTAGTTAAAATAGGTGTAACTAAGCGAGTATAAGCGAGATCCTAAAATATGGTGTCTAATGCACATAAGAGATGCAGAATGATGCGTATGCAGAATTCCTAAAGCATGATTTCTAAATGCACAACATGATTTCAGGATAAGTAAAGTTCACTAAAGCAGGATTTCTAAGTGCACACAAAGTTACAGCATTATTAGACATAATTGCCTGAATAGAAGTTAGTACTAATGTTATCATTTATCCTAGAGACAGGATTTCTAAGTGGTAGTGATAGTGTCAAAATGAGATGCTGAAACAGTATTCATAAAACTAAAGCATGGTATCTAAAGCATGATATGCTTTGCACATATTGGTCCTAAACATGAATTCTATTGCGCATATAGGAAATGTAAACCTAAAGCATGGTTTCTATCCTTTTGATATTTATAACATGCATAGCTACCCTCCCATTTTCACTATCCATCCCAAATATCTATTTACAACAAATTATTACAGGCTGGTATTGAATGAATTACATAAGTAGATAAGGAAAAATAAGAAGTTACACTATAGGGAGCCTACAAATAGGCCCAGATTTTCAGAATTCCCAATGCTAGATTGTGTTTCACATCCTTTTACATAATCCGGGTGTGTCAGAGTTCTCTAAGGACCTCAAGGGATCTCGGGCAGTGCTCACACCCAGATTTCATAGCCATAGTTGAGTAAGTGCAGTGTGGAAGGGCCAACTCTAATGCATCAGAGTTCAGAGGGATCTCATAGGGATCCCTAAGAAGTCAAACATTAGAGGAGGCAGATCTTAAAGGTCTAAGAGTAAAGTGAGAGTGCTTGACATAGTTTTGAATAGATTTGAGTAGGAAAACAATTTGAAAAGAGACTGATTTGAAATGATTTTAAAAAAACAACAACAGAGGAGTTTATTCAAGGAGACAGTTTGAAAAGAGTAGGGCAATCAAAAAGAAAAAAACAACCTACCAATCTCAGGATCAAACAGGTTCAACATCACATATAGAACAAAGAATCAAGACAAGTTCAACATCACATATAGAACAAAGAATCAAGACAAGCTCAACAACCACAAATAGGGGTAATGGGGAACTGGGGACAAGTATAGAGCATATAAGGGTAAGCACATAATAGGCGAAGAATCAGAGAAGTCCTAAGGGGGTTCAAGGGATTAAGGTACTGCATGTATTACACAAAACCAAGTAACATAAGGTACATATTGTTTTACCACAGAAAAGTTCATGCCAGTAATCAGAGAAACATAAGTAAAGCAGACTCATATTGAGGTATACTAGAAGGGGATAACATTTCATGAACATGCTGAGTCTAATATAGGGGAATACATAACATGCTAAGTGAAAAATAGTGCAACCTGGTCAAGTACAAACTTCACGGCAAAACCATAAGCAAAAACATAAAATAGGACAAATTAAAGTAGTAAAATAAACACGTTGTTTTGGGACTTAAACTGAAATCAGGACATACCAGTATGGAAGAGAGCAAACACAGAGTGAAGAACCAAAGAGTATAGTAATCAACCTTGGCTTACATCCGGATGATTTAGAACAATATACAAGTAACGAGAGCAAAGAGAGAGAGAGAGAGAGAGAGAGAGAGAGAGCAGAGATTGTGAGAGAGTTTTTTGAACAATGTGTTTGTGTGTTGTGTTAATAAAAGATCAGTGTATTTATAGTTTGAAAACAGGTAGAAAAATAAGGTAAGAATCATAGTTCAGCGGTAGTTATGGAAATATATACCAATTATAATCAAATCAGTATAAGGACTTCCTTTAATTAAGGAATTAGATTCAAACGGTAATAGACAGTGATAAATAAGGAAAGAAACCATATGAAAGTGCAAGTATATCACATGTAATAGAGACTAGGTTCAGAAATTATATTTAGGGAAAATACACATGAATTAGTTTGACAGCGGAATCAACCATAAAAATAAAAAAAATAGCTTAAATGCTGGAAATCAGTAAGGAAATCGTCATAAAAGATGAGTGAGGTATCAATTACAAGGAATCAATATCAATCAAGGGAAAATATCACAAATGAACGGGTAGACATGATACAGGCAAGGAGAAACAGGAAATCAGCATATCTTAATTAAGGAAAATGCTCGGGAATCAGTTAACAGCATGATTAACTATAAAATAAGGCATTGGAATATTTTAGAGGTTGAAATCAGTATAGAGTATCATGCGAAATCAGTGAAGGATTAATCACAAAGATTCAGGGATTCAAAAGTAGAAAATAGTACTAACTTAGCACAAATTTATGAGAACAAGCATAATAAACACATAATAGGCAAAATCAGAACTCTAAGAAGCCGAGTAGGGTAAAAAAAATCATATAAACATTAGGGATTCATATAGAGGATAGTCTAAATCAACAGAATAAACATGATATAGGCAGAATAAGTGAAGAATCAGAAATATTGATGAAATAAATAGGGTAAAATCACAGAAAATCGGAACCTAGCACAAATCTCTGGGAATAAACACATAATAGGCAGGAATAATCGAAATCAGAAACCCTAACCAGCAAACATAGGGTAAAAATCACAGAGTGTTCATGAGAAAAATACAGATTAGTTGAACATATTATCAAAAACAAACTCAGAAACCCAGGATTAGAACTAAGAATTTAGGGTTTTCAACAGAATAACTCAGATAAAAGGAGAAAACTTAAACAAACATTTAAACACAGCAAAAATCATAGATTAATACCAAAAATCAGAAGGAAAAGCGTTTTTGAAAAGGGGTTACGAACCCTAGTTTGAAGATGAAGAGTTGTTTTAAGAAAATCGGAAAACCTTTAAGGAAAAATAGCAAAATAACTCAGGATATACCTAGATCTATCATAGATCTAAGGAATCAAGAGCCAATAGTTAGGGTTTCTAAGAGACAACCCAAAAAGAAAAGGAATCGGTCTAAAAACCACTGGTTTTAGCAGGAGATGGTAGAATCTTACTCGGATGGTCATGAACGGCCTGAGAATGACATGAAAATCCATGGGAGGTGAGTGAACCGCCTTCTGGTTCCTTTGAGGACCTCAATGCAGCAATACCCGGCGTAGGAAGGAGAGCCATGGGGCTGGGAGGGTGGTGAGACCACCATAGTCATCGGCAAGTCGACGGCCGGTGAGAACCATTAGGTTCTAGCAGAGAGCATTGAGAGGGGTGAGAGAGATGTGTAACGACAGAGTGAGTAGAGAGAATGAGAGGGGAAAATGAGGGTTTGAGGGTAGGTCATTAGGATTAATTAAGGAAAGAGTGAATCTGGGACGTTGATCAAAATTGATCAACGATCCAGATTAAACACAAGATTGGGTCGGGTGGATAGGGTATTGGACCTGGAGTATTTGGGCCGTTTTTAATTGGGTTAGGGTCTGATTAATTAGGCTATAATTGAAATAAAAGTGGTCATTTGTTAAATGCACAATGTAAATTAATTAAATAATTTATAAAATAGTTGTTAATCACAACAAAACAAAATCATGCGTAGAAAATAATTTAAAATGATTACTTAGTATTTAAAATACAAATGACTAATTTCTGGATAAAAATAGTATAAAATCATATGATTGGGCTATAATTGTAAAGTTATTGCAATTAGCCAAAAGGTGTCAATTTGGCTAATTATGAAATAATTTGGTCTTAATAGGACCAAAATAATACATTAATTCAAGAAATGCTTTTGAAATCATTTGTGATACAATTTTATAATTATTTATTGGGAATAAGAATGATGAACAAATTAATAAAAATATAGGAAAATTGTAAAAAATATATTAATTGCTATTGATACATGATTTTAAAGATACTAGTTTTTTATACGTGCGTTGCACGTGTTACTCCATACAAAGAATAAAAAAACATTAAAATATTATTAAAACATATGAAATATTACACCAAAAATTCGAAAGAAAAAAATACAAGCAAAAAATAATAAATTATTTTAAAGATGTAGTGTTGAACTCAAATTGATTGAATAGCTCTGTTACTCCATACAAAGAATAAAAAAATATTAAAATATTATTAAAACATATGAAATATTACACCAAAAATTCGAAAGAAAAAAATACAAGCAAAAAATAATAAATTATTTTAAAGATGTAGTGTTGAACTCAAATTGATTGAATAGCTCTGCGAAGATCAATAATTATATTTAGTTAGACAAGTGTATTTTGTAATTACATAAATTTAGTTGTTATGAGTTACAAACATATAATATGACCGTATATTTCACCTAATATTTATTTATAGATATTTTTCTTGAAGTTGCTCCATTTTGATGTTTCAGCAAAATGATTCGTGCAACAATAAAAAAAGAAACTAATACTTATTTGTACATGATATATTTTTATAAAGAATGGAAGAATTAAGTGTTTGTAAAATTTTGTGAACATCAATTAAGTAAGAAGCGACTGACAATAATAAAAATATAACAAAAAGATTTTTTTTATAGTTATGCAAAATTATACAAGAATTTTAAAATATTGCAAAAGGTTGAGGAACCAAAAGGTTTTGTACTTATTTATGAAGTATAATTATTTGAAGGGTATCATAGTCACTTAAATTTATAAGGTTATTTTGGTCTTTCACACTCAACTTTTGATCTTCATGCTTATAATATAGTATGATGTATGCGATTAAAAAATATTTTTTAAAAAAATTGGGTATCAACAAGGACTACAAGAAATACCTAATGAGAGAAAATGGGGTTTCAAGAGGTGGAAATTACATCAATACAGGGTTTCCTGAAAAATCGACCCATGAGGGCTGCTACAAGTGTGGGAAGACTGATCATCACATCAAGAACTGCCCTCAGTGGGAAATTGAACGGAAGAAGGAAAGACCTGAATGAAGGAACATGAAGAAGGAATAGGTTCATCCCAAGAAAAATAAAGGATCAATAAAGGCTATGGTTGCTGCTTGGGGAGAAAGCTCAGATGAGGAGTGAATAAGATGGAGATGAACAAGCACTTATGGCAATTGGAGAATCCGATGAAGAATCTCATGAGGAATCTGAGGTAAGTATAATTCATCTCAAAGACAAGATTAAGTTTTTGTCTAAAGAAAAACTCTCTGAATTACTGCTAGACTTCATTGATAAATCTGAAGATATAAAAAATGAAAAAGACTTCATTGCTAAGTGTTCTCCTTGCCTACTGCGAGGAGAAAAATAAGGCGACAAGTTGCTGGTCTGTTATTATAGCTATATTCTTAATTAGTTTAAATGTGTTTCATTTTTCTTGTGAATTGAAAAATATCTTTGATATAAATGAGAAGCAACAATAACCCAGTAGGATCTTACGAGTGAGATCTGCACTGGTGGGAAAAAATACTATTTTTTTTATTTGTTTTTTTTTTATAAATATTATTCACTATGATATTGATTAAGTTAGCCTTCAAGTGAATATGTGATTTTAGTGGAAAAAAGATCAGTGTCGATTTAACCTTTATTTCCTAGAATAATTAATTTGATTGCTCTTGAAAAATGTTAGTCCATCAATTAAGCGGCATTTCAAGTGAAAAAGGAATTCTTGAGATACTTTCTTTTCCAATTTTGTTTTTTGGTTAATATATTTGAGGAATTTTGTTTTTACTCAAAATAATGTGACTAGCACTTAAGTTGTGTGTTGAGGAACAAAAGAAAAACCAGAAAATAAATGAAAAACTTATTGTCAGAAGTGGGATTTGAACCCACGCCCTCTTACGAAGACCAGAACTTGAGTCTGGCGCCTTAGACCACTCGGCCATCCTGACATTTGTTTGCTACTTGCTTATTTTTTATTGATGTAACAACCATAAAAAGGAAAGAAATAAAATAATGAAAAACTAAAAAGAGCTCAAAAGATGGACTATCCCTATTAAGTAGGACACTTTAGGAGGAGAATGAACTGTAACATATGCTTAAAAAAAAAGAAAAAGAAGTTCAATGTACCATCCTAATGGATCAAATCCAAGCCCATCCTTCATGATAGAGGAGCATGTGATGTTTTAAGAGTAAGTGTTGCATTGTGCCACCCATACCTCCAGAGGCCCATATAAGTATTCACTAATTTCTTTGCAAACAATTGACTCATTAGTTTCACAAATCAGAGCATAGGTTAGTATGAATCTATAAAAAATTTAAATTAATTTAATTGATAGCATAAAAATACAAAAAATCAAGTTAATCAAAAGTCAGCTGCAGCTAAGATTGTATAATAAGTATAGGTTAGTAATATGAAAATTGACGAGTAACATGCTTGAACCATTCAAATTGTCTCAAGTAGAGAATAAAACTAAAGTTCATATAAAGCTTTTGGTATTTAGTCCTAACATTTAATTTTCTCTTATTGTATGAATATATAGACAAAAATTTATGGATCCTACCCCTAACCCTGCCCACACCACGCATTCGTGTATCGATCAATCCGCCATGCATGTATAACATGAGTACATGCTGAATATTTCCTTGGTTATATATAGCTATATTCTTTGAATAGACATTATAAATTACTCGTACTGCTTATTTAATGACACAAGAAAATAGGCATTTCTTGTGTTAAATGTTCTTGTCCTTCATGCTTATAGGCTCATAGCAAGTTTATACATTCAACAATTTAGAGGGGCAATATATTACAACTTGCTCTATCTTACATTAGTTAGATTGACAATATTCTTAAAATTGATTCCCGTCCATTAATTTGAGATATTAATGATGAAGGAAATAGTACATGATTAACAAAACAACACTTGATTAAGATCACGAGTTATCGTGGCAAAACCTCGGCAAATCTACATCAAAAATGGATAGAATCCTTAATCTTAAACAATTAACGTAAAAGGGGAAGGTAACCAACAAATCATATGTGTTTCAAATATAATATTCACTTTGCCACAGTTGCAGCACTGCTGTTCCTCTCTTCAATTAATATTTTTCTAAAAAGTTCCTTTTGAAAAAGTCGTACGAAAATCTTCCAATAAAGATCCTCATCTCAATTTAATACTGGCGCTTTGCTGTTACCATTGACAAAATTTGGGTCCTCCAACCAAGACAACAATAACAAGCCACGTATTTGCTGAGACATCTTTCACCACTTAGGAGCAATAGAGTAAAGCCACGTGGTAACTTTTAGAGGACAACAACATCATTAATGATTAAAGTTGTGTTTCTTGAAGAGCAACAAGCTCACCGAACTCTTAGGGAATGCGCGATATCTCAACGCTATTAGCAAACAAAGCCCGCATCTTGTCGCTTTCTATACCAATTTTGTATATAAATAAGATGAGTATTTCTTCATCCCCAAATATTGAGTTAATTCCTAGAACTTAAAAAGGAGAGATAAAAATGGCAAGCTTTTCTTCAAAATCCAATACTAAAAGATCCATCAGTTTACCAAGCAGATCACATCCAGCTACCCAAAAAATTGAAGAGGAGCTCTGTAAGCTTAAGAATTGGGAATTCTCGGCTTCACCAACTGCAGAAGCTGTTTACAATGGTTTACTTGGTTTGGGACTAGTGCATAAGTGCATGGGTGATCTTCTCAACTTGCCCCTGACTCTTCAAGCCCTTTCCAAATGCCAAGACAAAAAATGGGTCGATGAAATCTTGGATAAATCTGTGAGATTTCTTGATATTTGTGGGACCACAAAGGAGATAGTGTCACAATTTAAAGAAAATGTTAAAGATGTTCAGTCTTTATTGAGAAGGAGAAAGGGAGATTTAAGCATGGAAGCCAGCTGCAGCATTAACTATATCTCTTTTAGGAAGAAGATGAAAAAAGATGCCAAAAACTTAGTTACAATTTTAAAGAAAATGGATCATGACGTGGTTGAAGTAATGGAGGTTGATCAACTTGTCTTAGCAGTTGTCAGAGTGTTAAGAGAAGTTACCACAACGGGAATTTCAGTATTCCAAATGGTGTTGGTTTTCTTGTCAGCCCCAATTTCTAAGCCAATAAGCAAATGGTCTTTGGTTTCAAGATTGGTGAACAAGGGAGATCAAGACAATGTAAATGAGATAGAAAGTGTTGATGTTGCATTAAACAACATTTTCAAGTATGGCTGTAATGAAGTGGTTGCGAAGAACAGATTGGAAAATCTGGAAGCTCACTTTGAATGCATTGAGGATGGCCTGGACAACATCTTTAGGTCCTTGATCAGATCAAGGAGCACACTCCTGAATGTTGTCTCTTGCAAATGAAAATAGTCTTGTATTATTGCATAAGCATCCGAATATTGTAGGATATGCTTATGAGTTCCTTGCTGTAAAGGAACAACTTTGTAATTACACATATACGGAAAAATATATATATATATATATATATATATATATATATATATTTTTCCGTATATGTGTAATTACAAAGTTGTTCCTTTACAGCAAGGAACTCATAAGCATATCCTACAATATTCGGATGCTTATGCAATAATACAAGACTATTTTCATTTGCAAGAGACAACATTCAGGAGTGTGCTCCTTGATCTGATCAANGGTATATATATATATATATATACCTATATCATAGTTATACTAACAAATTTCTCCTCTCTTTCTCTCTTGTATATCTTTCTAAATTCAATCAAACAAAAGTATGATAATATATACTTTGGTCAAATTCACGGAAGAAATTCTTCCTTGAATGAACAAGTCAATTACTTTGTCGTTTCCTCACATATGCAGAAGAGATGTTTAAAAAACACAGTAAACAACGAACTCAACCCATGAAATATCCACTAGTACTCCTCATGATTTATCAATACATGTTTTAAAACTCTTAGATCCACCTCTGCTAAAAATAAAGGTACATTAGAAATGTCCAAGCGGCATGGCGGAGATGACCTGATGATGGTATTATGCTGAGTTCTTCTCTCATAATTCTGAATCTCCTTGCATTCCAATTAATTCCACATGTTCAATATTTCTTTGAGGTAATTAATTGATTCAACCTATACTTGATGTTGCGGAAGATCATGGGTTAACTAGCACATAATCATACACGAAGTAAATAGAAAAAAATATTAACACAAGAATTTGACGAGGTTCGGCTAAGCCTAATCTTTGGGGCAGAAGCATGTCCACTATGAATAAGAAGAAAAACACAATACAATGTATAAAATCCCCAACTACAACCCCTAATATAGATCTAAATAGTCTCAAACCTGTAAGAGAAAAGTTTTTCAATTTGACAAGGACTATAAGTTTTCTTTTTCCAAATCTATTAGGACATTGATTTTCCTAAACCTATAGAGATTATGGGTTTCCTAGAAATACAAGAAAATAATTCAAGCCACTTAATAACAATTCTTCCCCTTGGCTTGAATTCTCTTCGACAACAGGAACAACGTCTTTCTATCTTGCCCTTAGCCCTCGCAAGGGCTCTACCCATTGCCGCACACATCAACCAAGTCTAGGAAACACCTAAACTTGTTAAGAGACTCAATCTCTTCGGCCAAGCGCTAATCCGTCGATTTGGTTTTGTACTTTAAATAGATTCTAGATAGTTATAATACTCAAGCGCATCAACTGTCTCTGCAATTACAAGAGCAAATCCCACATGATTTGTATATCCAAGAAGATTCCCATCAACTGCGTTTGCGAATCTTTGCGGTCAATTGATCACTCTCTTCTCTCTGCCTGTTGCAGTGCTATATTTTGTTGCGTAGGTGCATCAACATTATCATCTTGATAAATATTTTGCATCTCCTCCACTTCCTCTACTTTAGAACTATTGGATTGAGCTAGTGGAGATTCAATTTATAGTTCTATCCGATCACTGGCACCATGATCTGTTTTTGCTATTGCCTTCTCCCTCTAACTGTCCAGTGAGGCAGATTCATTAAATGTCACATCCCTATTGATAATTAGCCCTGGAGTCTTTTGACCTGTGCACCACAGCCTATAACCTTTCACTCCAGTTGCATAACTTAGAAATATGCACTTTTTTGCTCTCGACTCATGATTTTTTATTCTTCAAATGAGCATAATCAGGGCAGCCAAATATCCTTAAATTGAATCAGTATGCGAAATAGACCATACCTCAAAAGGAGTTTTGAACTCAGTAGTTGTGGATGGAGATATGTTGACCAAATAACAAGTTGTATTGATTGTATCAGCCCAAAATTCCTTTCTAACACATGAGTGTGAAAGCATGCTTCGTGCCATATCACAAAGTGTTCTATTCGTTCTGCAACACCATTTTTTATGGTGTTCCGACACAAGTGCGGTGTCTCATTATGCCCTCTCTGTTGCAGAAATTATCGAACCCAAAATTGCAAAAGTCCTACCCATTGTCCGTTCGAAGTCGCTTAACTTTTCTTTCCGCCTGCGTCTCAACCATCGTCTTCCATTTAACAAATGTCGAAAATGCATCATCTTTTATTTTCGGCAAAATACACCCACAACATCCTTGAGTAATTATAAATCAAAGTAATAAAATACCTGGCACCACTCTTGAAGGGAACTTTGTTTGGACCCCATAAGTCTGAATGTATAAAATCTAACTTATCTCTGGTCTTATGTTCTGCCTTCTTGTTGAATTTTACCCTTGTCCGTTTACCAAACACACAATACTCACAATAATTAGAAACTTGATTTTTGTACCCACTAAACACATTCTACTTGCTCAACAAAGACAACCATTTATCACTCATATGACCAAGTCGCAAGTGCCACAATTGAGACTGATTTAGATCACTTTTCCTAGAAGTTACAACAACTTCCCCTTCAACTAAACTGGCCTGAAGATGATACAATTTAGAATGCAGTTTGCCCTTCATGAGTACCATGGAGCCTTTACAAACTTTAAGTATTCCATTATCGTAGTAAAATTTATACCCTTGATCATCCAGAGTCGAAAGAGAAATCAAATTTCTCTTTATCCGAGGAACATGCCAACACCCAATGTTTCTGATAATTCCATCGAACATTCTCAATTTGATGTTACCAATCTCCTCTACTGGTAATGGATTATCATCTCCCATGTAGACAATCTCACTCATTTGCTTGTAAGTTGCAAACCAATTTCTTGTGTGGACACATGTGGAAAGTAGCACCAGAATCAAGAACCCAAGAATTATGCCCATGACTAGAGCTCACATCACAAACTTCCCCTACGTAGTCACTATCATCAGAATTATTGCAGTGTCAACAATATTTGTCGAGTTATATATTTTTTGCTTCCCTCTTTTCTCTTTCATCTTAGGACAATCTCTCTTGTAGTGACCTTGCTCCCCGCACTCATGACAAATTTGCTTCCTTGCTATAGACTTTGATCTAGCAGTTGACTTTTTGTTGTTAAAGTTTTTTTATTGTGTTCTTCCTCTAATCACAAGACCCTCGCCCTAATATCTGCTGTCTGAAAAGCTCTTTTTCAACTCTTTAGATTTTAGTGCATTACTAACATCTTCCAGTAAAATGCAGTCTTTCCCATATAGCAGCGTATCGACAAAAGTATCATAAGGAGATGGTAAAGAACATAACACAATCAAGGCTTTATACTCACTCTCAATTTTGATATCCATTTCTTCTTGTCTATTTGTCACGACCCAGAATCCCAATCCGAGTCGTGATGGCGCCCAATGGCGGGGTTAGGCAAGCC
>ML283451.1:19707-33154 GCA_005239495.1 Nicotiana undulata | reverse complement strand
TACCAGTATGGCCAGGGAGTTGGAGACTGATATCACTTACCAACAGGCCGTGAGCATTGCTAGAAGGATTGACAGTATGCTGACCCGGGACAGAGAGGAGAGAGAGGCCAAGAGGTCTCGAGAGACGAGTCATTTCTTAGCAGCTCGTGCATCAGCAACACGCTATGGTAGGGGTTTTGTGAGTCGCCCGCTACATTCAGATCTTCCAGCAGCCAGTGGTATTCCAGCACCTGCTAGACCTCGGGAGCCTTATTATGCACCACCAGTATCTCAGGCGCCTCCTGCTCGAGGTGCTATCACCGGCCAGTCCAGCAGGCCAGTTCAGAGTCAGCAGCCACGCCCTCAGAGGGGTTGTTTTGGATGTGGTGACCCTCGTCATGTGATCAAGGATTGCCCTAGAGTTAGGAGGGGTGCACCACCAGAGACTTATCAGGTACCACGTCTGCCACCAGGTCCCCCAGCCATACTTCCAGCCCCAGCTGCTGCCCCACCATCTCAGGCAGCTCGAGGTGAAGGTCGGGGAGGACGAGGTCGTCCTAGAGGGGGAGGTCAGGCCAAATACTATGCCCTTCCAGCTCGATCCGAGGCCATTGCTTCAGACTCGGTTATCACAGGTATTGTTCCCGTTTGTCATAGGGATGCATCGGTATTATTTGACCCAGGTTCCACCTATTCATATGTGTCATCTTATTTTGCCTCTCATTTGGGGATATCTCGAGATTCTTTGAGTTCCCCCGTATATGTTTCTACTCCTGTGGGAGATTCTCTGGTTGCGGACCACATATATCGATCGTGTTTGATTTCTATCAGCGGTTTTGAGACCAGAACTGACTTATTATTACTTAGCATGGTAGATTTCGACATTATTCTAGGTAAAGTAACTGTTAATGCCGAGCGGCGTTGACTTTACTATGATTTATTTCACTTATTGTTATTTTACCTATTTTATCTAAATTTCGCTTAAGGTATAAGCTTACCTAGTCGTCTAGACTAGGTTCCGTCACGAAACCCAGTCGGAGGGAGAATTGGGTCGTGACAAGTTGTTCAGCTGGAAAAACATCGGGATAATCCCTCACAACTGGGACTGAATCAAATGTAGGGGTGTCGACACTAACATCTCTCACATAGGACAAATAAGCATTACACCCCTTTGCAACCATCCGCTGAGCCTTAAGAAAAGAAATGACTCGACGAGGAGTATACTCTAGCGAACCCCTCCACTCTAACCTTGGTAATCCTGGCATAGCCAGCGTCGCGGTCTTGGCATGACAATAGAGAATAGCATAGTGCGGAGATAACCAGTCCATACCCAGATTGATCTCAGTACAACATTCCACCCTCAGACGGACGGACAGTCCGAGCGCACTATTCAGATTCTGGAGGATATGCTTCGTGCTTGTGTGATGGATTTTAGAGGATCATGGGATCAGTACTTACCTTTTGCAGAGTTTGCTTATAATAACAGCTATCAGTCCAACATTCAGATGGCACCGTCTAAGGATTTATATGGTAGGCGATGCAGGTCTCCAGTTGGATGGTTCGAGCCGGGCGAGGCCCGATTGTTGGGTACAGATTTGGTTCAGGATGCCTTGGACAAGGTGAAGGTGATTCAGGATAGACTTCGCACAGCCCAATCCAGACAGAAGAGTTATGCGGACCGGAGAGTTCGTGATTTATCATTCATGGCTGGTGATCAGGTTTTGCTTCGGGTATCACCGATGAAGAGCGTCATGAGATTTGGGAAGAAGGTTAAGCTGAGTCCGAGGTTCATTTGCCCTTTTGAGATATTGCAGCGGGTTGGGGAGGTTGCTTATGAGTTGGCCTTGCCTCCCAACCTACCATGTGTTCATCCGGTATTCCACGTGTCCATGCTCTGGAAGTATCACGGTGACCCGACTCATGTGTTGGATTTCAGCTCAGTCCAGTTGGACAAGGATCTATCATATGTTGAGGAGCATGTGGCCATTTTGGACAGGCAGGTTAGAAAGCTCAGATCGAAGGATATTGCTTTAGTCAAGGTGTAGTGGAGAGGTCATCTGGTTGAGGACGCGACTTGGGAGACCGAGCAGGGTATGCGGAGTCAGTACCCTCACCTATTCACAGCTTCAGGTATGTTTCTATACTCGTTCGAGGACGAACGATTTTCTTAAGAGGGGGAGAATGTAACGACCTGGCAGGTCGTTTTGGAGAGTTAGCGCCCCGATCCCCTGATAACTGTTCCTCCATGTCTTATTACGTTAATGTAACGAGTCGGAGCATTGAGTGATGAAAATTGGAGTGTTTTTGGACATATAGTCCTTTAAGGTGAGCTTTAACCTTAGAAATTGGGCCGGAGCGGGAGCTGTGTGAAGACATATCCATAATGGAAATTCGTCGACTCTGTTAGCTCCGTTGAGTGATTTTTGGGTTGGGAGCGTGTTCGGAATGTGTTTTTGAGGCTAGATGTAGATTTAGGCTTGAATTGGTGAAAGATGGAATTTCGGCGATTTCGGCCGATAGGTGAGATTTTGATATCGGACTCGGAATGGAATTCCGAAAGTCTCAGCAGGTCCGGATGTCATTTATGACTTGTGTGCAAAATTTGAGTCCATTCGGACGAGTTTAGACGTGGTTCGGCGTCGGGGGTGAATTCTTGAAAATCCCTATGATTCTTAGGCTTGAACCTATGCATTTTTGGGTCTTTTGATGTCATGGGACGTGTTTTTAAGCCTCGACTAAGTTGGAATGAGGTATTGGAGTCAGTTGGTTGTTTTGGTTGGGGTCCCGAGAGCCTCAGGGTTGTTTTGGATGCTTAACGGAAGAATTTTGGACTTGGTAAATTGCTGAACTAGGCTCCTTCTGGTGTTTCCGCACCTGCGATGGAAATTCCGCAGGTGCGAGCTCGCAAGAGCAGCCCCCTAGCCGCAGGTGAGAGGTTGGTCCAGGCCTTCCTAGTCTCCGTAGGTGCGATTGGGTTTCCGCAGGTGCAGAGCCGCACCAGCGACAAAAGGCCCGCAGGCGCGACCTCTGTCCAGCTTAAGTGAAACCCGCACCTGCGATGCCTTTGTCCACAGGTGCGGTATCGCAGGTGCGGTGAAAGGGACCGCAGGCGCGGAAATCCCTATTCATATTCCAAAAATCCGAGGGTTATGTTATTTCATCATTTTTGAGTCTTGGGAGCTCGGGAGAGGCGATCTTTGAGAGGATTTTCATCTGGGTAATCGAGGTAAGTGATTACTATACACCATAGGTTAATTCCCATGTTCCTAATCATAAATTCCACCCTTAAATTCTAGATTTTTGAGTTGAAATTGGGGAAAAGTGAAAGAAACTTCCTAGACCGATTTTTGGGGTTTCGATTGGGTGTTTGACCTCCGATTTGAGAGATTTTCATATGGTTAGACTCGTGAGCGAACAAGGGTTCAGAAAATATAAATTTTTCCCGATTCCGAGACGTGGGCCCGAGGGGCGTTTTTGTCAAATTTTCTAATTTCGCGTATTAGTTCTGAATTAATTAGTTATTTCGATTTCTTGAATTTATATTTACGTTATCCCATCGAATTGAATAGATTTGGGCCACCCGGAGTTGGATACTCGTGGCAAGAGAGTGATTAGCGGTTGATTTGCACAGTTGAGGTAAGTGGCTTGCCTAACTCTGTGTTGGGGAATTTCCCTTAGGCATTTTTACTGGTTTTTGCTATAAAAACCCCGTGTACGTGAGGTGACGAGCGCGTGCACGGGATATTTTCACTGAAGTTCCTTATTTCTTTCTACATAATGCTTCCTTTTCAACTCTATTATTACTGTTAGCATTTAAATTTCATAATAACTTAAGATTTATCATGGTAAATTGATTTTTAACTGATTTTCCAATCGTTACTATTCTTTGAAACTGATTTAATGATTTTTCTTCTAGATTTCCAACTGGTTTTTCCTCAAACCCTTAGACTACATTATTTTGGAGATTTATTTTATATTACGTATAAATACAGGGATTGCGGGCATAGACCTGAGCCTTTCCCTCATTTTGCATTGCATACATGGATTGCGGGCATAGACCTAAGCCTTTCCCTCATTTTGCATTGCATACAGGGATTGCGGGCATCGACCTGAGCCTTTTCTTCATTTTGCATTGCATACAGGGATTGCGAGCATAGACCTGAGCCTTTCCCTCATTTTGCATTGCATACAGGGATTGCGGGCATAGAACTGAGCCTTTCCCTCATACTGCATTGCATACATAGGGATTGCGGGCAGAGACCTGAGCCTTTCCCTCATATTGCATTGCATTGTACCTTTACTTTCTTACAGAGCTTTATATATATATTGCGTTGATCAGAGCATTTGATTATACCATTTCGTGCTAGCCTTTACTCATAATTCCTGTCGATTATCACCTGCTTTACTTACTTGTTCTCTATATCTGTTACTTTGCAAACCTCAGTAGGGCCTCTACCTGACCTCGTCACTACTTGACTGGGGTTAGGCTTGGCACTTACTGGGTACCGAATGTGGAGTACTCACGCCCTTCTGCATTGTTTTCCCCATGTGCAAATCCAGGTCCTAGTACGGGTATCTCAACTAGCCAGCAGCAGCAATATCAAGAGACTCGAGGTATAATCTTCAGCGCCCGCAGATCTCCGAGTCCCCTTCCTATCTTGAAGTTGTAGTACTTGTAGATGAAACTATACGGTCTTTTCTATCCAGTTGTACATACTGAGCAATAGAGTAGCTTGTGATGTATTGTGATATTCCGGGTTCTGGGTAAAGTAACTGTTAATGCCGAGCGGCGTCGACTTTACTATGATTTATTTCACTTACTGTTAATTTTACTTGTTTTATCTAAATTTCGCTTAAGGTATAGGATTACCTAGTCGTCTAGACTAGGTGCCGTCACGAGACCCAGTCGGAAGGAGAATTGGGTCGTGACTTGTAAAAACCATAACTTCTTCTAATCTAAGCACCCCACTGTCTTCGTCGATAGAAAATACTCATGCAGCGACCAACCTTCCTATCAAATTCCAACCAAACATACACGAGAAATCTGGACAACAACCAGTTATTCCACCTTCCTCGATTAACCATGCAAGGCGCAAAACTTCCACACATCACCATGCCACTGGTATATACATCGCATCAGAACACAATGGATCTCCCTCTGCAATCGTGACTGGAGATGGGATTACAGGGATATGCATTGGTATTCATAATGGAAATAAACAATCAGGAAGTTATTCTCCTCCTACAGAATTCAACTCACTTAGCTGAAATAGTGACGGAGGGGATGAGGTTAGGGATGGATGCTTTTGCACAGAACCAATGGTACACCACCCAAACGCTATTTCTACTGGAGCATCATGCTTCAACATCGAACCCAACCCAGTGAACATACCCCATGCATCCACCAACTCCAGTTCTTAACTCAACAACCAATCTGCTGCCTTTTTATCCTCCACATCACATGGGGCTGATTTATGCACCATGGTTCCAGAATATCAACTCCTTCAATCCACTGTCCCCCTACCAAACTCTCAGCAGCCCATTCGATCCATTAACACCACCAAACAACCCCTCATCAACCCCACCTCCATCTCCAAACGAACTAGATATAGAAACTAGGTAGGAATTAACTCAGATCCTAGCAGAGCTAAGATAGACCAGGATGGAATTCCTATGGATAAAAGGAATCCAGCTCTACAGCGTCAAGGAACAGTACGAAAAAAGCTCATTCTGAAGTGTCCTCCAGAAATGATCAAATGCAGTCTCAATTTTCGTGTAACAACAAGTCGAGAGGCAGGAAAGTACTCGATGGTGATCATTCCGACACTCCCTCAACCTCCACCAATCGTGGACATGCAGGATCAGATGACAACAACTGTTGTCAATCCTCTGAACCCTAGTACTCCAGTCACCACAACATCTTCTAATATCATGAATCTTCTAGTTTAGAATTGTAGGGGTTCTCACAATCCAGACTTTAGACATCATTCTAAGTCTTTGCTAGTAATCATAGGCCGGTACTAGCCATACTTCTGGAAACCCACATGCAAGATCATGAAAGGCTTCGTGAGGCCTTCAACTTAACCAACATGGCTCAGGTATTTGCTAATGGGCTCATAGGAGGACTGGTAGTGCTATGGAATGAAGCTTTAATCACTGTGGAGGAGCTAAGGATGTCTGAACAAGAAATCCAATGCCTTGTCCAGGTATGTCCCGATAAACCTAAATGGCTTCTATCTGCGATATATGCTAGCAATGTTTCTCAATTACGCATAAATCTGTGGGAAAGTTTAATGAACATATATGACACTTTTAATATCCCCTAGCTAATAGGGGGAGACTTCAATGACATATTATACTCATGTGAAATATTTGGGGGCTGCCTATTAGGGTTAATAGAGTAGATAAATTTGCAAACTGTATTAATTACTACAAGCTAATTGATTTAGGGTTTAGAGGGAGTCGCTTTACATAGACTAACGAACGTAGAAATGGTCATACAATCCTAGAACGACTTGATCATTTGAGCATATTATGAGTGGATCAGTGTCACGACCCGAATCACTAATCCAGGTCGCGATGGTACCCAACACCGTAGTCAGGAAAGCCAACGTCAATCTACTAGTGGGTTCATTTAACTTACCAAAATATTTTCCATCCCTTACTTGATTTAAAGTTAAGACATTAGGTAAAGATGAGTGACTTAGGCAATTTTAGATAGAAATAACCATAAAAGTCATAGATTAATAATTACATCCCAAAAGTAATGTCTACTAACGTGTGTGCCAGGAACTAGTGTCACAAGTCTACAGGCATCTAGTAGAGTGAAAATCCAAAAGAATACAAGTCTGTCCTACTGTCTGAGGAAATATAGACAGAAATAACAAAAGAAGGAAAACTCCAAGGTGTTGCTGGAAGTCGTCAAGGGAAGCAGCTCACCGTGAAGCCTCGACCAGGTATATATCGGGGACGGACTCCAGACTGATACCTAGATGCACCTACCTCAGAACCTGTACAATTAAGTACAGAGCGTAGCATGAGTACATAAACAATATGTACCCAGTAAGTATCCAGTCTAATCTCGAAGAAGTAGTGACGAGAGGTCGACGTGACACTTACTAGGACCAAAAATATATGTTTTATATGTAAGGCTAAGCAGAAATAGCAGTCATGAATAATAATGAAAACAGGAACATCAAATAGCATTTTCAAATACATTTACATGTCAAGTTCTCTAGCATATAAATTACCTATTTTTCCTTTTTTTTCATGATATTCAACAGATACATGTTCACAGAACACCCAAACAAACAACAAACACATAGTATGTCGTGAACGTACGGCCGGTACAACGCGAAAATAAATATGCATTGCTGAAGGGTCGAATGGCTCGAACCATAGATGCATCTATTACACCGCTCGCGAATCGAACATGCGACGCAGTTGACATAATAGTTGTATTGGTAAAAATATAGCCTCATACGTGTACAAATTTTAGATGACTCAGCCAACCAGGTGGACCAAATAAAACATCACACATGGACACGGGATAAAAAGGTGAGGTCAATAAAAGGAATTAGCCGCGGAAAGATCATCAAAGAAGAAAAGACACGGTCACAACGAATCCGGACGCAATAATGGGCTGATTCGAAGATCAGCAATCAATGTCTTGTACGTTATGTAACTCCTAAAATAACAGTTACTATTCACCATTGTAACGCCTCATTAATGTAATAATTAGTTATTAAATAGGCAATCATGGCAGAAATTCAAACGTTGTACTAGGAGAATATCCCTATAAAAGGGATAAAAATGTAACAAACAGGACATCTGATTTCTCGGATACTAAGATATTTTATTCTTTGCATATTACTCTCAAAGTTATTGCTATTTTATTCTTTATTTTACTAATTCGATTATCAGTAACTCTAGTTTATCCTAAATTAAGCTTTAGTCAAAGGATCTTATTCTTTGGTTAAACAAATTGGTTCCGTTATCGGGAAACTGATAATCATCATTTTCGTTACCAATCGATATCCTTAAAATCATGTCGAATTTCAACAGCAACAATGTCAACAATAATGACGATAACAACCAGCAAAGAAATGAAACCCCAGGTTCAACTCCTCCTCGAGGAACTCCACGAGTTTTGAGAGAACCATCTCCTGAAAGAGCTGACAATCATAACAATAATGAACAACCAGTGGAATCAGGAAAATGATTGCTGAATACATGGGGCAGGCTTTGCGAGAATTTACAAGAGGATTACCACAAGTACCTCCAGTACCACCAACACTGCCTCTAAATAATACAATTACAGTAGAAGATTTGCAAGCGGGGTTAACAAATTCAACCAGGGATTAAACCCTCAATACACTTCCTGAAACATGACCAGGTACGACTAGTAATTCAGAATTACAAAATTTATTATTAACCATGCAGAAGCAGATGAAAGAAAAAAACGACCGCATCGAGAAAATCCCTGGTGTTCTGCCTATTATCAAAGGAATCGATGTGGATAGGTATTCTCAACAACCTTGGAAGCCAAGTGCAGCCCCATTACTTATACCCAAGAAGTTTAGAATGCCTGATGTCCCCAAATACGATGGAACAACTGACCCACGTGATCATGTGACTGCTTTCACCACTGGAGTAAAAGGCAATGATTTAACAAAAGAGGAAATAGAATAAGTCCTTGTCAAAAAATTCGGAGAAACACTCATGAAAGGAGCCTTAACCCGATATTCTCTTCTCCCTGAAAACTCTATAAATTCTTTTGCTGAACTTGCAGATTCGTTTATAAAAGCACATTCTAGTGCATAAAAAGTTGAAAAACGAATGGAACATATATTCAAGATAAAACAAGGAGACAAGGAATTGCTCTGTGAGTTTGTAGACAGATTCCAAAGGGAAAGAATGAAACTACCAAGGGTGCCTGATAACTGGGAAGCCATGGCATTCACAAGTAACTTGAACGAAAAAAGTTCAGAAGCCACGAGACGACCCAAAGAGAGTGTAAGAGAATTCCCAGCCACGACATGGAATGATGTATACATCAGGTACAGTACTAAACTAAGGATTGAAGAGGATATAATTACACGATCAAAAGATGAAGAATATCACAGAACAAGACGCCTAGAATCAGAGAAAAAGTCAGGTAAAAACAGGTATGATCCTTCCTTAGGACCCTCGAGACGTGACCTACGTCCCAGGTTCAAAAATACAAAACCTTCAGGAAGAGATACAAACTCATCCTCATCTACATCCAGGGGAGATCGAGATGAACAATTCTGGGATATTACTCGAATTGGACACCATAACTTTAATGTAATTAGCACTGAGCTCGTCTCAATACTAAGAAGTATGGGAGACAAAGTTAAATGGCCGAAAGAAATGCGTTCTATTCCTAACAGGAGGAACCTCGATCAATGGTGTGAATTCCATAATGATCACGGCCATAGAACAACAGATTGCAGATATTTACAAGGTGAAGTAGAACATCTATTAAAGCAGGGCTATTTAACCAACTTGTTTAGTGATAAAGGTAAACAGGTATATATGAAGAACAGGCAGGAGCCACCAAAACCACCCTCCCCAAAACGGACTGTTAGCGTCATACATGGAGGAGGAGAGGTAAACGGGATAATCTACCAGCTAGCCTCAAAGTCACGAGCACCCACGGAAAGCGGGTTCGAGAAGAAATGAGAGAAGAACAAATATCTTTTGACGATGCAGACTTTGGTGGATTGATACTTCCACACAATGACGCGCTGGTAATATCCTTACTCATTTATGACACTAATATTAAAAGGGTGTTGATTGATCCAGGCAGTTCAGTCAATATTATTTTGATGAAATGGGAAATGCTAGTAGAAAACACAATGATTCCAAAGGTTCGATCCATATCTAGGTTCGATAATTCAACAGTGATAACTAAAGGTGAGATCGAACTAACACTTACGCTGAGGGAGTCATCAAAAATGCAAAATTCCAAGTCATTAACACAGAAATGGCTTAAAACGTCATCCTGGGAAGACCATGGATTCATGATATGAAAGCAATCCCATCTACTTTACATCAAGTAATAAAATTCCCTTCCAAATGGAGAATAAGGCAGATCATGGGTGATCAACAAACCTCGAGGAATATTAATTCAATAACTCTTAACAACAAAAGAGACGCGAAAGAAACAACGAATTGTCAAATAGAGGCTCATCAACAAACATGTATGGATCAAACTTGTGATCAGCTACGTACCAAAGAAATAGATATTCCAATAGGTATGGAAGAGGATAATGACAAAACAAATCATGTAATCATCAAGAATGAGCCAGAACATGCGGACATAGACTCCAGACCAGATTTCATTCATGAACCAGAAGAAGAAGAACATATCAAAACAACTGCTGAAGAACTCGAGGCTGTTCACATCTGAGAAAAAAAGCCCGAAAGGAAACTTTACATCGGCGTAAAATTGTTAGAAAGATTAACTTCAAAACAAAAAGGTACGTTTGTCATTTATTTAAAGGCTAATAAGGATTGTTTTGCATGGTCCCATTCGGATATGATAGGTATTCCACCGGAAGTGATGACTCACAAGTTAAACGAAGATCCATCGTTCGTACCTACTAAGCAAAAGAAACGAAAGCAAGGACCTTTTTAAAACCAAGTGATCGATGAAGAAGTCCAAAAGCTTTTAAATATAAGTTCAATACGGGAGGTAAAATATTCTGACTGGCTAGCTAACACAGTCGTAGTACCTAAAAAGAACGGCAAATGGCGGGTATGTGTCGACTATACTGATTTAAATGAAGCATCTCCCAAAGATTCATTCCCCTTGCCACATATAGATCAAATGATCGATGCAACCGCGGGTCATGAACTGTTAAGCTTTTTAGATGCATATTCTGGTTATAACCAAATCAAAATGGACCCCTTGGATGAAGAAACGACTTCCTTCATTACTAACCGAGGGACCTATTGTTATAATGTTATGCCTTTTGGGTTAAAAAATGCAGGTGCCACTTATCAAAGGTTAGTGACAAAAATGTTCCAAGAACATTTGAGCAAAACAATGGAGGTTTACATCGATGATATGCTTGTAAAATCAACACAAGCAGTAGATCATCTACAACATCTCTCTATCACTTTTGATATCTTACGCAGGTACAATATGAAACTCAACCCGGAAAAATGTGCCTTCGGAGTACAATCTGGTAAGTTTTTGGGATTCCTTGTGTCTAACAGAGGAATAGAGGTAAATCCAGCACAGATAAAAGCTATAGAAGAAATACCTGAAATCTTGAGAAATAAAAAAGAAGTCCAAAGATTGACAGGAAGAATAGCAGCTCTAGGGAGATTTATTTCTAAGTCTTCCGAAAAAAGCTTTAAATTCTTTGCAATTCTTAAAAAGAAAAATCAATTCGAATGGACTGAAAAATGTCAACAGGCTTTAAAAGACTTGAAGGTTTACTTGTCAAAACCACCGTTGCTATCAAAGCCCAAAGAAGGAGAAAGATTATACATTTACCTGGTTGTCTCAAAAATTACCGTAAGTGCAGTACTGGTAAGAGAAGAAAGAGGTAAACAATCTCCCATTTATTATGTAAGCAAAACTTTACTAGATGCAGAGACTAGATATCCACATCTAGAAAAATTAGCTTTAGCTTTAATAATGACATGAAGAAAATTGCGTCCTTATTTTCAATGTCATCAAATTACTGTCGTAACTTCATATCCTTTAAGGAATATTTTGCATAAACAAGAACTGTCAGGAAGATTAGCCAAATGGGCCATAGAATTAAGTGAACATGATATAACATATCAACCTAGAACTGCAATTAAATCACAAATATTGGCCGACTTTGTAGCTGACTTTAGCAATAATATTACTCCTGAAGTAGAAAAGGAATTGCAACTTTTCAATGGTATAAACCCAGGTCAGTGGACCCTATTTACAGATGGTTCATCTAATATAAAAGGAGCAGGATTAGGTATTGTACTAATATCACCCATGGGTGAAAAGGTACGACAAGCAATCAAACGCTATCTAATAACTAACAATGAAGCAGAGTACGAGGCTGTTATTGCAGGTTTAGAATTGGCACGAGAGTTGTCAATTGAACAAATCAAAATCAACAGCGATTCACAACTAGTGGTAAATCAAATACAAGGGACTTACATCGCTCAAGAAACTCGAATGCAACAGTACTTAGAAAAGGCACAAGAACTTATGAGACAGTTCAAAATGTGGGAAATAATACAAATACCTAGAGAGGGAAATGCTGAAGCGGATGCATTGGCCAACCTCGCAGCAGTTACAGACGTAACCAGTAAAGACAACATTATCATCGTACACCTCTTCCATTCGATAGTCGATCACAGCAAGAATGAGGTATCTTTCAATAATCTAACTTGGGATTGGAGAAACGAAATTCTTAACTTTTTGCAGAACGGTATCGTGCCTGAAGACAAAAAAGCAGCTCAAGCGCTCCGCCGCAAAGCAGCGAGATACTGTTTAGTTCACAGCACCTTGTATCGCAAAATGTTTGGAGGACCCCTAGCTAAGTGCCTCGGACCTAACCAGACGGAGTTTGTGATAAAAGAAGTCCATGAGGGCCACTGTGGAAATCACGCAGGTGCAAGATCTTTGGTAAAAACCTTAATCAGAGCAGGATATTACTGGCCCAAGATGGAAGAAGACGCGGAGAATTTCATATCAAAATGTGACAAATGTCAGCGGTTCGCTAATAAAATGCACCAACCAGCAGAATTGTTACATTCTATTATATCACCATGACCCTTCATGAAATGGGGAATGGATATAGTAGGACCTCTTCCCCCAGCTAAAGGTCAGGTACGGTTCATACTTGTACTTACTGATTATTTCACAAAATGGGTAGAAGCAGAAGCATTCAAACAAGTGCGGGAAAAGGAGGTTAAGAGTTTCTTATGGAGAAATATAATATGCCGGTTTGGAATTCCAAAGGATATCGTGTGTGACAATGGCCCACAATTTACAGGCTCTCAAATTACAGAATTCTTCGACAGTTGGAACATCAAACGGATCACATCAACACCATATCATCCCGTAGCTAATGGACAAGCAGAATCCACGAACAAAATCATCATCAACAATATAAAGAAACGGTTAGACAGAGCCAAAGGCAATTGGCCCGACGAATTACCAGCGGTGTTATGGGCATACAGGACTACATCAAAAACAGTTACGGGAGAAAGTCCTTTCGCACTCGTTTATGGCTCTGAGGCATTAATACCCGTGGAAATTGGCGAACCAAGTCTTAGAATAATAACAACTACGGAACAAACGAATGATGTTGAACTCCAAACCAACCTAGACTTGCTCGAATCACGAAAAGATGCGGCCTTAATACGGATGGCAGCTCAAAAGCAAATCATAGAACGATACTACAACCGCAAAGCTCATCTCAGGTATTTCAAAATTGGG
>ML283451.1:0-19309 GCA_005239495.1 Nicotiana undulata | reverse complement strand
TTTTTCAGGGAAAGGACCACAAGAAAGGAATAATCAAGTGCTCGAGATCTCATTCTTCAACGCTCAAAAACTTGGGGGACTATATAATATGGAAGGCCAAGAAGAAGAAAAGACTACCAGAAGTCAGAATGCTCGAGCCTAAAAAAACCATTCACCCAAAAAAATCAAGTGACACGAGCAAAAGAACTGAAGACTCCGGCACAAGAATTGCAAAAGCCTACTTTGAAAACCCTCAAACCATGTTCAGGTTAGAAGGCAAAATATAGCTACGAAGAAGAAATGTACATCTCTTATACAAAAAACTGTTACATCTAAAAATAGTTAGGGATAGAAGATCATCATCATTGTTACAAAAATCTTTGTACTCAAATAGAAAATTGTTATTCAAATAAAACAGTTAGGGGTGAAAGATCAAAACCCTTGTATATATTCTCAAAACTGTTATCAAATAAAACAGTTACGGATTACAATACATTTCTCTCGTACTTACAACTGTTGCAAATAAAACAGTCATGGAAAAAAACCCAATACTTACGAAAACTGTTACTAATGAAAAACAGTTACTTCCTTGTATTAACTCGAAAAAACTGTTATCTACTAAAAACAGTTACGAAATACAAGTGATTATTAAATCTGTTAAAACAAAACAGTTGCAACATGAGTTTTAGATGACAAACGTAACACATGTAAAATGTTGTGAAAGTTCAAGCAAAAACCTCTCACAAAAACATTCTTAAAACATGTGAAAAATTCCTATTACTCTATTGCATTTTCAATGAAGTTGAGACGTCTTCTTCATTAAAACATTAATTAAAAGGGCCCTAATTCATAAACAAAGCCTCTTAAAAACTAAGGTTATGCTACACCCATTATAAAAGGGTTCAAAATAAAGCACGCATCTTTATGCAAAGAAAGCTAAGAGGTACAAACACAAACCTCACAAAAGCAAAAGCGATAGACTTGAGTAAAGAGTACAGCTCAAAATTCATAAAAGTCTCAAAAAGCATTTGTATTGATATAAAAGCCGCTAGGTAAAAAACTAAGTACCAAACTAAGTGCTTAGTCGCATAAATATGTACATTTTTTAGATGCCCCTAAGTTGTCAGTTGGGGACTTTAGAAATTTCAAACTTACTACCGATGGAACTGGGAGTAATTACACCAATCAAATAAAAAAAAGGGGGTGACTAAAAAGTATTCATTCTTGAGGAGGAGGAGGAGAGTCAGCTTTTTCTTATGGAGGGTCGTCCGCTGCTTCATCAACTGGAGAGAGATCAAGACCTTGCTGAGTCTTATCTATAGCTTCTTTAGACTTTGCAATCTCAGCATCAAGATCGAAGTCTACTTGACTCATCTCCATCAGTGTGTCATGGCGAGCATTCATATATGCCCAACTCACTTCAACAACTGTTGACTCTTCAAGCTCATTATAATCTCTCCACCATACCTGAAGCTCAGTCTTCAAGTTGTCATTTTCAGCTTCAGCAGCTTTAAGGGCAACTTTCACAGGTGCGACTGACTCCTCCAGATTCTAGACCTTCTCCAAGGCTTCACGGAGATCTTCTTGGTCTTGGGAGAGATTACGTACGAGTTCTACAGAATACTTTTCTTTTCGCCCCAACAAGTCCTTCAAGTACCGGATCTCTTCCATGGCTTTTGACAGCTGCTCAGCAAATGAAGATTCAATAGCATCCTTGTCTTTATTGACTTGGCTAAAAGAAGCCTTCTCCACTGCTAGATCTCCTTTGACAGTCTTCAGCTGCTTCTTTAAGGTATCTCTCTCATCTTTCAGACTTCCATCTCTATTTGAAGGCTTTCATATTGTGCTTTAATATCATCAAGCCCACGCAGCACTTGCAACTCTTTTTCATAATTGGAGATTCTCTTCATAAGCTCCAAACCAATAAGGTGCGTCTTTAAGGAATTGTGCACCACCTCATTAGCCCGAGTAAGAGATGCATGGCTGTCAAGCTTGGCTCTTTCTTCGGGGCCAATCAAAGGCTTGAGCCACATTTCCGGCTCACCGGTACTAATCTTCTTAAAAAGGCTTCCACCAGCTGGAACCTCAATCATGACCCTTCTCATCTCCCTGCTGGAAGACCCTTGTTCTATAATAGAAGGCACGGAAGCAGGACAGAAGGAGCAGCAGAAGAGACAAAGGGGTCGGAAGCCAAAAAAGCCACGAGCGCTTCAATAGAGACGGTCAGAAGGGAAACTGAGGAGATAATAGGAACTGAAGGAGGAACAACAACAGTAACCTGGGGAGCAGAAATAATAGCAAAACGCGGGTAAATAGTAGCTAAGGGAATATCATCAGGGTCCACATCAAACCCTTCGTGAAACAGATGCTCGGAAGGGTCTCGAGCTGGGGACTGGGACTGAGATTGATCACGAGAAGAAGAAAGCCTGGTAGCCAACACGAATGAAAGAGGCGCGGGAGTAGACTCATCGTCCGAAACTACCCGCCTTCTTCTCACCCGGTGCATTAAAGCACCCTCTTCTCCACCTACATCTTCCCCTCCAGAGCGGGGATCTTGGACTTTCCTCTTCGAAGCACTGGTCAAAATATCCTGGGCATGAGATAGTGACATCCTCGGAAGTGATGAATATGTCCCACAGGTAGAAAACCCTATCAGAAAAGAGAAAGAGTTAATATAAAAAAAAACTCAAGTAAGAAAAGGAGTGAGAAAAACTCTACTTACCATGGGTCTTGACAATCCACTTGTACTTTGCCGAAAAGTACTTCCAGGATCTTTCCTCGGCAGGAGCAGCAGTCAACATTCTTTCTACCCAACTGCGAATGTCGGAGACATTCTCGACAACATTCATAGTTGCTGTAAATAAGAAGAAAACAGATACGGTATTACAAACACAAAATAAATTTTATGTAAATAAAACAGGTGCGAATCAAAGTACTTACGTGCACGATTCCACTTCTCAGGGAAGGGAAGATTACTTTCACCCACTAAAACAGCAGTGGGAACAGCCACGTACCTAAGGTACCAACCTCTGTCTTTGTCATCGCCAGGGGTTACTAAAACCCTCTTACTCCGGGCAACCAGAGTAAAACCCCCTTGACGGAATAAAACAGGAGAATATAAATGCATCAGATGATGAAAGGTAAAAGGGACAGAAACCCTTGAAGCTAGAACTCTCAGACATGAAACAATACGCCATACTAAAGGACCAGCTTGTCCTAGGCAAATGTTGAAAAAATGACAAAATTCTATGATAACAGGGTCAACAGGAGGCTGAAATCCTAATGTGAAAGGGTAAGTATAGACGTAAGAAAAACCCGTCTTGTAAGACGTAATTCTTTGAGTATCACTTGGCACAAGAATGGGAACATTAGACTCCCAAGAGAATTCCCTACGAACGACAGGAAGATGACCTACAGTGATGGNAGGTACGTCCCAGGATCCTTAGTCGGCCACCTCTCCGACTCCTAGACGAAGCAGAAGAAGAAGCCAAAGCTTCAACGTCAATAACCTTTTCAGGTTGACCTGAGGAAGACATATTTATAAAACCAAATAAGAAATTCTTTCACAAAGAAAAGATTACGTTATGGAAGTCTTTCTTACTAAGGAAGAAAAGAAGACGACTATTTATACCTAATGGCGACCGTCAAAACTTGGAAAGGTAATGATGGAAATTCATAATTAAAGATGTCACTTCGGGACTGATGCAGCCGCAAAAGCCATAAAAGGCGCCGGGTCGTTTTGGAACCAATCAGAAACAAACACGTGGAAGAAGCATTAAATGGAAGTGATGTACGACACATGCGCCCATAAAAGAACACAAGGTTTCGAGGTAAAGCGGCGGCAAAACATTCCCTCCATAAATGTGTATCCGCTCACCAAGTATTATACGCTCAATACATGGCAAGTGGGGGGACTATCTGTATTGGTAAAAAATATAGCCTCATACGTGTACAAATTTTGAATGACTCAACAAGCCAGGTGGACCAAATAAAACATCACACGTGGACACGAGATAAAAAGGTGCGGTCAATACAAGGAATTAGCCGCGGAAAGATCATCAAAGAAGAAGAGACACGGTCACAACGAATCCAGACGCAATAATGGGCCGATTCGAAGATCAGCAATCAATGTCTTGTACGTTATATAACTCCTAAAATAACAGTTACTATTCACCATTGTAACGCCTCATTAATGTAATAATTATTCATTAAATAGGGAATCATGGCAGAAATTCAAACATTGTACTAGGAGAATATCACTATAAAAGGGATAAAAATGTAACAAACAGGACATCTGATTTCTCGGATACTAAGCTATTTTATTCTTTGCATATTACTCTCAAAATTATTGCTATTTTATTCTTTATTTTACTAATTCGATTATCAGTAACTCGAGTTTATCCTAAATTAAGCTTTAGTCAAAGGATCTTATTCTTTGGTTAAACAATAGCAGGGCTACCCCGCTCGCGAATCATACATGCGATACGGGTACCCGTATACATACACATAATTAACAGAAAATTAGAAATTCAGTAGACAATATACTAACAGAGAAGGATTCAATAATATAAATTTCAGAATGTAGCCTCCTAGACGTTCACTTAAAAATTCATGGATATTACGCAACCTAAATTAACATCGAAGATTATAGCTACGGCACATAAAGCATGCTTGTGAATCCTAAAACTCCCCGTCATAACATAATAGTAGCTACGCACGGACTCTGATCACTTCGTGCGTGTGTATCCCCCACAAATAAAGACATGCAATTATTTATATTCACCTACGGGGACAATTCCCTCTTACAAGGTTAGAAAGGAGACTTACCTCGTGTCAAGTCTACTTTCCGGATCAAGAACGCTCCTAAAACACCAAATTCGTCACCCAAGAACTCGAAGCTAGCCAAACATCACATTAACAAGTCAATCTATGCTCAAAAGTCCCCAATTCTCCTACTTAAATGGTCATTTCAACCTAAATTGGAAAATCCAAAAATGCACCCCCGGGCCCACATGCTCGGATTCCGAAAATATTTGAAGGAAACAATCACCCATAGCCTAAGGATCAATATTATATAGTTTTCATATGATTCCATAATCCATTTCTTGGTAATTTCCCATTTTTATCAAAAACTTAGGTTTTACTCTAAACCCATGATTTCTACTAATTTAATGTGTTAATCTACCTAAGAATTCAAGTATTAAACTTAATTTAAAGTAGAAATTACTTTCTTACAGTAGCTAGGTCGAATGTCTTCTTTGCAAGCTCTCAAAATCGTCAAGGATGGAAGAAAATGGTGAAAAATGACTAATTCTCGTTAATACACACTGCTCAGCTGCCCCTTATATGCGAACGCGGCAGGGTCAGTGCGTTCACGAAGGCCAAATGGCCAGGCCTTCTGAGGCTCTTCTATGCGAAACCAGTGGGGGGTCATGTGAATGCGGAGGCTAGTTGGGCTAGACCTACGCGAACGCGGAGGGTATGGGTGCGAACGCAGAGAGCAAAAAGCTTAGTTGGCCCACTGCCTTACCCTATGCGAACGCGACGAGCCTATGCGAACGCATAGGGTAATTTCACCCCTGCCCAACTCCTTCTATGCGAACGCATGAGTACACCCGCGAACGCATAGAAGGAAACCAGACACAGAAAAATCTGGTGTTTGGCACTTAGCTCCGAGGGGTCCGAAACAACCCTGAGCCCCCTGGGACCCCATCCAAAGGCACTAACAAGTCACTATTCATGATACAGACTCGCTCGGATTCTCAGAACGCAAAAAATAACAACGAAACTAAGAATCCGACCCCAAAACCAAATTGAATCAAACTTTGAACTTCAAGTTCTAGAATTCGCTTTCAACACGCCGAACCTACCTATACTACTCGGAATGACACCAAATTTTGCGATCAAGTCATAAATGACATAAAGGTACTATCTCGGAGTTCCATTTGGAGCTCGATAACACACAAACACGTTCCAAACCTCAATTTTTGAACTTAAGGAATCATATTTCATTATTTGGCACCGAAACGCTCCCGGATCATCCAAAACCCGTTCCGAACATAGGCTCAAGTACAAAATCATTATACGAACCTACCGAAACCTTCGAATCTCGATTCCGAGGTCTGTTTATAAAAATATTGACCAAAGTCAAACTTGGCCTTTAAGGCTAACCTTAAGGAACTAAGTGTTCCTATACCACTCCAAACTCTTCCAAATCCCGAACCACTCGTCCCCGCAAGTCATATATTAGTAAAAGAAACTACGGGAAGTCTCATTTAGGGGAATGGGGTCCTAGAACACAAAACGACCGGTCAGGTCGTTACAATCAGTTTGTACGCGGAGGCTACGGTACAACATTTACCCAGGACATATTCTGACCACTGTCCACTTGTAATAACTTAAGAGGCCAAAATACATAGTGTCAAAATTTTTTTTAGGTTTGAACCTATGTGGGTGTCCCATCCACAATTTTCTCAGTTAGTAAATGTGATGACCCAAAAGGTCATCCTATGTAAATTTAACTAAAATTGTGTTCCGAGGCCCCGAGGGCCTCCGTTAATCTCACCTAGATGTGCGTGCGTAGCCCGGGTGCATAGCCGGGAAGCCTTTATGTGACAATTTGATAAAAAGTTGAATTTATGATAATTAGTTGAATAAAGTTGACTTTGGTCAACATTTTTGGTAAACGGACCCGGACCCGCAATTTGGCAGTCCCGACGGGTCCGTAGGAAAATATGGGACTTGGGCGTATGCCCGGAATCGAATTCCAAGGTCCCAAGTCCGAGAAATGAATTTTTAAAGAAAATTATTTTCTGAAAATAATAAAGGCTTTTGAAAATGAACATTGATGTGAAAACTGCGTTACCGGGACCGTATTATGGTTCCGTAGCTCAGAACAGGTTTAATATGGTTATTATGAGTTGTCTGTAAAAATTGGTAAGAAATGGACTTGGTTTGACGTGTTTCAGATCAAAATGGGAAATTTAGAAGTTTATGAAGTTGGAGAAAATTCTATAGATTTTGGAGGTTAATTCATAGTTTTTGATGTTATTTTGGTGGTCTAATTACTCGAACAAGTCCGTAGGATGCTTATGAGGGTATGTGTGTATTTGGTTTTGAGCCCTGAGGGCTCAGGGGTGTTTCGGGTAGGTGTTCGGAGTGTTTGGACTCAAGGAAACACTGCTGGTGCACCAGTTCTGGTGTGCCCGCACCTGCGAGCCTAGGGCCGCAGGTGCGACGTGTTGTCCGCAGGTGCGGTTCCTCTCGCAGATGCGGACTATCCTCCGCAGGAGCGGGTAAGATTCCGCAGGTGCGGCCCCTGGTGGGCCTGGATATTTTCCACAGGTGCGATCCCTTTTTCGCACCTGCGAGATCGCAGGTGCGACCAAGGCACCGCAGGTGCGAGAGTCGAGCAGTGAAGTTCTTTAAAAAACAATTTCAGACGTTCTTCTTCAAACGTTTTCTCAAAAAATAGAAGGCTTAGGGCAATTTTTCAAGAGCGTTTCTTCCCAAATCATAGGTAAGTGTTCACTAATTGATTTTCTTCAACTTTTTAATGTTTTTCATCAATTATGATAAAAAATACTAGGGTTTTCAAAGGTAGAAATTGGGGGTTTTGGGTAGAGACTTAGGGCTTTTAGAATTTTTAGGAATTCAACCTCGTTTTGGGGTCGGATTTCAAAACAAATTGTATATTCGGGCTCGTGGGGGAATGGGTGATCGGGTTTTGGTCCGAACCTCGTGTTTGGACCAAGCGGGCCCGGGGTCGAGTTTTGGTATTTTTGGAAGAAGGATATAATTAGGCTTTGAAATTGAATTATTGAGGCATTATTGACATTATTGAGTCGATTATGTCTGGATACTATCATTTCGGAGTTGGATTCGAGAGGAAAGGCGGTGATTGAGACTTGACTTGCATTGTTGGAGCCGAGTTAAGTGTTTGGCCTAACCTTAGCTTGAAGGAATATGTATAAAGTCTTAATTGCTATGTGTATTCCATGTCCAACGTATAGGTAAGGTGACGAGTACCTATGTGTTGTGGTCAAGCATGCCCGTGAGTCAAACGTGATGGTGTATACCGTGTTCTTGTTATTCTCTGTGTTATTAATAATCGGTTATTTAAAAGTGATACATTGAGGTTGTTTCATGACGTGGGAAGTTATTGGTTAATTATTCAGTTGAGGATTATTTATTGTTGAAATTATGCCTCTGAGAGAGATTGGTTATAGCTGAGTCCCTTGCCGAGACGATAGAATTTTGTTTGTTATTTCTGTACATTTAGAACTTCTTATTGTTAAACCTTTATATTGAATTGTTGTTTCTGTGTACATTATGCACGAGGGAACACTCCGTACCGAGTGATTATTATTTATGCACGAGGGGACATTCCGTGCCGAGCGATTGTGAGTTTATGCACGAGGGGACATTCCGTGCCGAGCAATTGTGAGTTTATGCACGAGGGGACATTCCGTGCCGAGCGATTGTGAGTGTATGCACGAGGGGACATTCTGTGTCGAGCGACTGTGAGATTATGCACGAGGGGACATTCTGTGCCGAGTGACTTTATTATTTATGCACAAGGGGACATTCCGTGCTGAGTGATTGTGAGGTTATGCACGAGGGGACATGCCGTGCCTTTTTATGCTTATTTACTGTTTTCGAGATGTTAATTCATGTTTTACTCCTACATTTCAGTTATTACTTAATTCTATTGGGTTAGTAATTGTTGCCCTTTTTTTTTCCAACATGTTCTACCTCGTAATTGTATTTCCTGTTTATTTCCTGTTATATTAATGAACTGCACATGTATTAATTGCGGTCGTGTCCTAGCCTCATCATTACTTCTCCGAGGTTAGGCTCGGCACTTACTCAGTACATGGGGTCGGTTGTACTGATGCTACACCTGCACTTCTTTATATGGTGCAGATTACGCAACTGGACCCTATGGACACCGTTAGAGGGAGTATCCTTCAGTCCACGCAGGCGACATCGAGGTAGACCCGCAGACGTTCGTGGGCCCTGACGTCACCTTCTATCCTTTCTTTCTGTCATTTTGTGTACTTTCAGAAAGATGTACCACTTTATTTCAGACTGTTGTTTTTAGCCAAATCTTAGTCTGGTTCGTGAGATTGTGACTCCATTTCTGGGTTTTGTACTTAAAGGGAATTCTACTAGATTGACTATTTTGGTTTTAGAATCTATTAACCTCCATATGATTATTTAATTAGCGTTTAGTATTTTTAATTGTTATTATGTCAATTCATTTAAAATGTTGGATTGTCTAGTGGGTTCAACGTTAGACACCATCACGGCCTGAAGGTGGGATTTCGGGTCGTGACAAGTTGGTATCAGAGCTCTAGGTTGCTTAGGTCTCACAACTCACGGACAAACTTGGTAGAGTCTGAGGGATCGGTACGGAGACGTCTGTACTTATCCCCTAGAGGCTGCAAAGTTAGGAATGAATTCATATCTTTTCTTCTCTGTTGTGCGACTTGAATTCAAAATGCTAATTGAATTTCTATTCTATTCTCTCGCAGATGGCGATGACGTGTGCTTCCCCAAGTTCCGATCGGCAGCCCGATACTCCTATCGCAGCTCCTACGAGGGACCGAGGCTGGGGCGGGGCTCAGCCCCGAGCAACAGCCCCAGTGGAGGATCCTCAGGTTGAGTTCACCGAGGAGATCCCCGCTCAGACAGTCCCAGTTGGACCAGCTCAGGTCCCAGAGGGGTTCATTGCTACCCCGGTGCTTCAGGACGCTCTAGTCCGCTTAGTGGGACTCATGGAGAGTGTGGCTCAGGCCGGTCTTCTTCCTACTGCACCAGCCATCTCTCAGGCTGGGGGAGGGACCCAGACTCCTACTACTCGTACACCAGAGCAGTTAGATCCTCAGTTTCAGACTTCGGCACCTCAGACAACCGGAGTAGCTCAGCCGGGTATTATGGCACCAGTAGTTGTGGGAGAAACTATGTCGGCAGATGCTCTATGGAGATTGGATCGATTCACCAAGTTATTCCCTACTACTTTCACTGGTGCACCATCAGAGGATCCCCAGGATTATTTGGAAAGCTGTTATGAGGTTCTACGGAACATGGGCATAGTGGAGTTCAATGGAGTTGACTTTGCTACATTTCGTCTTTCTGGCACCGCAAGACTTGGTGGAGAGATTTCTGCTTGACCAGACCAGCTGGGTCTGCACCTATGACTTGGGCTCAGTTCTCCGAGTTGTTCTTGGGGAAGTTTCTTCCAGTTACTCAGAAAGAGGATCTTCAGAGGCAGTTTGAGCATCTCCAGCAAGGCTTCATGTCTGTCACTCAGTACGAGACCAGGTTCATTACTCTAGCCAGGCATGCTATTATGATACTCCCCACGAATCGAGAGAGAGTGAGGAGGTTTATTGAGGGTTTGGCCCAGCCTATGAGACTTTAGATGGTCAGGGAGACGGGTACCGATATCTCCTTCCAGAATGCTGCCGATGTGGCCAGGCGCATTGAGATGGTATTATCGCAGGGTAGTGGTCAGGGGTCTAACAAGAGACCTCGTCATTTCGGCCGATTCAGTGGTGCCTCATCCAGGTATCCCGCAGTGCACCATTAACTCCCATCAGTGCACCACCGATTCAGAGCCTTCAAGGCGGTCATTCTGGTCGATAGGGACATTTCCATGGTCAGTATCCTTAGCAGCTGAGGTCTTGCTTCACTTGCGGTGGTGTGGGGCATATTTCCAGGTTTTGCCCCCGAGGTTTTGGTGGTTCCCGTGCCATGGTTCCCGCATCAGGTGCACCCTCACCCCCTCAGCCAGCTAGGGGTGGTCGTGGTGCCAGAGGAAGAGGTCAGACTCATATAGGTGGAGGACAGACCACGAGAGGTAGAGGACAGGCCACGAGAGGTAGAGATCAGGCCGTAAGAGGTCGACCCAGAAATGTTCAGGTTGGCGGGGCTCTGCCCCGATGCTATGCTATTCCGGCCAGGCTTGAGGCTGAGGCCTCTGATGCGGTTATCACAGGTACGGTTTCAGTTTGCAGCCGAGATGCTTCGGTATTATTCGATCCAGGTTATACTTTCTCTTATGTGTCTTCATATTTTGCCCCTTATTTGAGCATGCCCTGTGGTTCCCTGAGTGCTCCTGTATATGTGTCTACCCCAGTTGGTGATTCTATAGTGGTAGATCGAGTCTACCGTGCTTGCTTAGTAGTTATTTGTGGGATGGAGACTCAGGTTGATCTTTTGCTTCTGGATATGGTTGACTTTGATGTTATATTGGGGATGGATTGGATATCTCCCTATCATGCTATTCTGGATTGTCATGACAAGACAGTGATCTTAGCCTTACCAGGAGTACCTCGCTTGGAGTGGAGAGGGACTCCTAGCCATTCTTTTGGTAGAGTTATTTCTTATATGAAGGCTCAGCGTATGGTCGAGAAGGGTTGTTTGGCCTATTTGGACTATGTTCGTGATTCTAGTGCTGAGGTTCCTTCTATGGAGTCTGTGCCCGTGGTTTGTGAGTTTATAGAGGTATTCCCCGCTGACCTATCGGGTATGCCACCCGACATGGATATTGACTTTTGTATTGAGGTGGCTTAGGGCACTCAGCCCATTTCTATTCCGCTGTATCGTATGGCCCCTCCAGATTTGAAGGAATTAAAGGAGCAACTGCAGGATTTGTTGGATAAAGGCTTCATTAGGCCTAGTGTTTCTCCTTGGGGTGCTCCAGTGTTGTTTGTTAAGAAGAAAGATGGTTCGATGAAGATGTGTATTAACTACCGGATGTTAAATAAGGTTACTATTAAGAATAAGTATCCTTTGCCGAGGATTGATGACCTATTTGACCAACTTCAAGGTGCTACGGTGTTTTCCAAGATAGACTTGAGATCTGGTTACCATCAGCTGAGGATTAGGGCGTCTGATGTCCCTAAGATAGCCTTTCGCACTTGTTGTGGGCATTATGAGTTCTTGGTGATGTCATTTGGGTTGACAAATACCCCCACTGCTTTCATGGAGTTGATGAACCGTGTGTTCAGGCCATATTTGGACTCATTTGTGATTGTGTTTATTGATGATATTTTTATTTACTCCCACAGCCGAGAGGAGCATGAGCAGCACCTTCGAGTCGTCCTCCAGACCTTGAGGGATGGGCAGTTGTATGCATAATTTTCTAAGTGTGAGTTCTAGTTGAGTTCAGTGGCATTTATGGGCCATGTTGTGTCGGCAGAGGGTATTAAGGTGGATCCCAAGAAGATTTTAGCAGTCAGAGATTGGCATAGACCCACTTCAGCTACAAAGATTTGGAGCTTCTTGGGCTTAGCAGGTTATTATCGCCGATTTGTGGAAGGCTTTTCATCTATAGCAGCCCCGATGACCAGGTTGACCCAAAAGGGTGCCCAATTCAGGTGGTCTGATGAGTGTGAGGCGAGCATTCAGAAGCTCAAGAAAGCCTTGACCACGACACCCGTGTTAGTTTTGCCCACAGGTTCAAGACCCTATACCGTGTATTGTGATGCTTCGCGGGTTGGACTTGCTGCAGTGTTGATGCAGGATGGCAAGGTCATAGCCTATGCTTCTCGTCAGTTGAAGGTTCATGAGAAGAATTATCCAGTTCATGATTTGGAGTTAGCAGCGATTCTTCATGCCTTGATGATTTGGAGGCATTACTTGTATGGTGTGCCATGTGAGGTGTTCACGGATCACAAGAGTTTACAGTATCTATTCAAGCAAAAGGAGTTGAACATGAGGCAGAAAAGGTGGTTAGAGTTGTTAAAGGACTACGATATTACCATTATTTATCATCCGGGGAAGGCCAATGTGGTGACCGATGCTTTGAGCCGGAAGTCAGCCAGTATGGGTAGTCTTGCTTATTTATCAGTCGGAGAGCGACCTCTTGCTTTGGATGTTCAGGCTTTGGCCAACCGATTTGTGAGATTGGAGGTTTCTATGACTGGCGGTGTTTTGGCCCATACTGTGGCCCGTTCTTCATTGTATGACCGTATTCAGGCCAGGCAGTATGATGATCATCATTTATGTGTTCTTAGAGATACAGTTCGGCACGGAGGTGCCAAGCAGGTTACGGTTGATGATGAGGGAGTTCTGCGGATGCAGGGCCGTATTTGTGTACCTGCTATTGATGGTATTCGTAAGTTGATACAACATGAGGCCCATAGTTCCCGGTATTCCATTCATCCGGGCGCTGAAAAGATGTACCAGGACTTACGGCAACATTATTGGTGGCGGAGGATGAAGAAGGACATCGTAGCTTATGTAGCTCGGTGCTTGAACTGTCAGCAGGTTAAGAACGAGCACCAGAGGCTCGGTTTGATGCAGCAGATTCAGCTTCCCGAGTTGAAGTGGGAGCGTATCACCATGGATTTTGTAGTTGGGCTCCCACGGACTCAGAGGACGTTTGATGCAGTGTGGGTTGTTGTGGATAAGCCGACTAAGTCAGCACACTTCATTCCGGTATCAATTTCGTATTCAGGGGAGAAGTTGGCAAAGATTTATATGAGAGAGATTGTTAGATTGCATGGGGTTCCCATATCCATCATATCAGACCGAGGTACTCAGTTTACCTCCCATTTCTCGAGGGTATTTCAGCGAGAGTTGGGCACACAAATTGCGTTGAGCACAGCATTTCATCCTCAGAAGGACGGGCAGTCCGAGCGTACTATTCAGATTTTGGAGGATATGTTGCGGGCTTGTGTCATTGACTTTGGTGGTTCATGGGACCAGTTCTTGCCTTTAGCTGAGTTTGCCTACAACAACAGCTACCAGTCAAGCATTCAGATGGCTCCTTATGAGGCGTTGTATGGTAGGCGGTGTAGGTCCCCAGTCGGATGGTTTAAGCCAAGAGAGGCTAGATTATTGGGTTCTGAGTTAGTCCAGGATGCCTTGGACAAGGTGAAGATCATTCAGAATAAACTTCCTACAGCTCAGTCCAGGCAGAAGAGTTATGCGGATTGTAGAGTTCGAGATTTGGCATTCATGATAGGAGACCGAGTATTTCTTCGGGTGTCGCCCATGAAGGGCGTGATGAGGTTCGGAAAGAAGGGCAAGTTGAGCCCTAGGTACATTGGTCCATTTGAGATTTTGGATAAGGTGGGAGAGGTGGCCTACAGACTTGCCTTGCCACCGAGTTTAATATGGTTATTATGAGTTGTCTGTAAAATTTGGTAAGAAACCGACTTGGTTTGACGTGTTTCGGATCAAAATAGGAAATTCAGAAATTTATGAAGTTTGAGAAAATTGTATAGATTTTGGAGGCTAATTCATACTTTTTGATGTTATTTTGGTGGTCTAATTGCTCGAACAAGTCCGTAAGATTCTTATGAGGGTGTGTGTGTGTTTGGTTTTGAGCCCCGAGGGCTCCGGGGTGTTTTTGGTAGGTGTTCGGAGTGTTTGGACTCAAGGAAACACTGTTGGTGCACCATTTCTGGTGTGCCCACACCTGCGATCCTAGGGCCGCAGGTGCAAGACACCAGGCGCGACGTGTTGTCCGCAGGTGCGGTCCCTCTCCCAGATGCGGACTACCCTCCGCAGGAGCGGGTAAGATTCCGCAGGTGCGGCCCCCGGTGGGCCTGGCCATTTTACGCAGGTGCGATCCCTTTTCCGCACCTGCGAGATCGCAGGTGCGACCAAAGCACCGCAGGTGCGAGAGTCGAGCAGTTAAGTTCTTTCAAAAACAATTTCAGACGTTCTTCTTCAAACTTTTTCTCAAAAAATAGAAGGCTTAGGGCGATTTTTCAAGAGATTTTCTTCCCAAATCGTAGGTAAGTGTTCACTAATTTATTTCCTTCAACTTTTTAACGTTTTTCATCAATTATCATAAAACATCCTAGGGTTTTCAAAGGTAGAAATTGGGGGTTTTGGGTAGAGTTAGGGCTTTTAGAATTTTTAGGAATTCAACCTCGTTTTGGGGTCGGATTTCAAATCAAATTGTATATTCGGGCTCGTGGGGGAATGGGTGATCGGGTTTTGGTCCGAATCTCGTGTTTGGACCAAGCGGGCCCGAGGTCGAGTTTTGGTATTTTTGGAAGAATGATGGGAAATGTATAATTAGGCTTTGGAATTGAATTATTGACATTATTGAGTTGATTATGTCTAGATACTATTGTTTCAGAGTTGGATTCGAGAAGAACGGCGGTGATTGAGACTCGACTTGCATTTTTGGAGCCGAGGTAAGTGTTTGGCCTAACCTTAGCTTGAAGGAATAGGTATAGAGTCTTAATTGCTATGCATATTCCATGTCCAACGCATATGTAAGGTGACGAGTACCTATGTGTTATGGTCAAGCATGCCCGTGAGTCAAACGTGATGGTATATACCGGGTTCTTGTTATTCTATGTGTTATTAATAATCGGTTATTAAAAATTGATACATTAAGGTTGTTTCATGACGTGGGAAGTTATTAGTTAATTGTTCAGTTGAGGATTTTTTATTGTTGAAATTATGCCTCTGAGAGAGATAGGTTATACCTGAGTCCCTTGCCGGGATGATAGAATTTTGTTGGTTATTTCTGTACATTTAGAACTTCTTATTGTTAAACCTTTATATTGAATTGTTGTTTCTGTGTACATTATGCACGAGGGGACATTCCGTGCCGCGTGATTGTGAGTTAATTCACGAGGGGACATTCCGTGTCGAGCGATTGTGAGTTTATGCACGAGGGGACATTCTGTGCCGAGCGACTGTGAGATTATGCACGAGGGGACATTCCGTGCCGAGTGACTTTATTATTTATGCACGAGGGTACATTTTGTGCCGAGTGATTGTGAGGTTATGCACGAGGGTACATTTTGTGCCGAGTGATTGTGAGGTTATGCACGAGGGGACATGCCATGCCTTTTTCTGCTTATCTACTTGTTGCGAGATGTTAATTCCTGTTTTACTCCTACATTTCAGTTATTACTTAATTCTACTTGTCACACCTCCTTTTTCACTACCCCGGATTAATGAAGGGGTAATGAGGGAGTTTTTCCACTTCAAGTGACATTATTCGATTTTGGGATTTATTTTAATTTTTCAGAGTTGCCACCCGGATTTTTGACGATGCGCCAGGACACCATTTTGTTTTGAAAATCCCAAACCGAGGAAGATTTGACTTTGTTTTGATTTGTCTACGACCAAAAATCCGAGTAAGGAATTCTGTTAACCCGGGAGAAGGTATTAGGCATTCCCGAGTTCTGTGGTTCTAGCACGGTCGCTTAACTATTAATATTTGGCATAAATTACCTGATTATGCATTTTTGCCTATTGTGCATTTAACCTCTTTAAAATTTAGCTGCTTTTGATATTTATAGATTTATCTTGAAGACAAGTCACGAGAACGTGCACTTGTTATGCTTTTGAACGTATTACAATTACGCCACATGAAATGCACTAGTAATCGCAACACGTTATTTTATTATGATTTGAAGTTTGAAGACAGGGACATGAGTTGTCGAACCCGAGTGTAGATTATGTAGTCAAAACTATTGGTCATGACGGTTTTATAATGCCTATTTGAGGCAATATTTGATCATTCTTTACGTTTTCTATTTTTGAAAGAGCGTTTTGGTTTTTAAGGTCAATTAGGACGTTTACGGATTTATCTTGAAACAAGTCACGATGGCGTGCACTTGTCGTTTTTGAGCACACGGCAAACACGTCACACGAAATGCACCCGTGGTTGCTATGTACTTTTTATAAATATTCGGAATTGAGGGTCGGGGTCACGAGTTGTCACTCCCGAGTGTGGGTTATGGTAATTTTGGAATAATATTAGATTCTATCAAATTTCAAACTAATGGTATCGTTCTACCTTGAAGAGCCTGAAATGATATTCATTAGTCTAAAGACAGTAGGTTTCGGGCTATGGCCATATTTTTGCCCCAAAATGTTTCAACTCTTTTGGCCAATCCTAATTGTGGCTAGTTTGTAGGAAGGCCACTAGTTTAGGAAATTCAGTTAAGTCTTAAGGGTCTTTAATTTCCAGTTTGATGAATAACAAGAAACATGGCAGTCAAAATAAATATTCATTCATGCATACACCTATAAGCATACAAACACCTTATTCACTGTTTTTCGGCCTTGAATTGGTAAGCTAGGACTATCTATTTTTTCTTTATGAGAACTTTGCAATCTTGAAAGAATAGCATAGCACAAACAGATTTTACCAGTTCACACTTAGCAGTTTTCGTCCATTTTTAGACAGCCTAAACACATGTCTAAAATCAGGATTTATACATATTTTTAAGGGACAAATATTCATACATCTGTTTCGAAACTTTAAAGAACGTGAGATAAGTTAAAATGTTTTGGATTGACAATTTCTATTCATATTGAAAGTTAAAGAATCTGAAATAACATGATTCCAAAATTCTAGCAGATATTTACAGGGAGATTTTCATATAGACTAATTCAAATATAAATTCATACTTTTAATTGAATGTCTACTATCACCGTACTACTTCTTAGAGCAGATGACTTTAATCCTTGGTCCCGTCAACTCCCTCATGGACCGATAGCCTAGGGAGTTAAACTTGATTAAAGCCTTAATGGGTTCTTTCATTCAAGCTGGCCCAATTTTGGATTTAGCAAGAAAAGTAAGAAAACTGAAATAATAGTTTACAGTATCCAGTCCATATTTACGACTAAAAATACAAAAATTTATATTATTACATCATCATTTACTATGAAATACAATTTCCTAAAATGAAAACAATGAATAACAAAATAAAGAGAGAACAAACACTACTCTTGTACGAGCCAACCTTCAGAGGCTTTGAAATCTATATTTTTGTGTCTGTTTTCTTAATCACAAGACGACTAACTTAACAAACACGTTATAGGCATGTTGTAAGGCAAACATGACCATTATTGGGTCAGGTTATCCTAGTCATGCAATAATGTCAATTCTAAAGGACATAACCTACTTTTGTGCACTCTTCTTGGAATGAACCTTACCATAAAGAGGCCAGATTCAGCTCCAAGGATGCAAACCCATCAACCCTTTAATCATTTAACAGATTATGGCCTGAATTCATACATCAACATAACTACTCTTAGGCATTTCTTAAGGCATGAATCTGACCATTTATGGGTTTCGATTCCTGTCTTAATACCTTTTGTAATAATAATCCAGCTACTCTATGACTGTTTATACATTATTGTAGGGTGAAGCTGACCATGAGCGGGTCAGACTTTTAATCCTATAATTTCAACATTAACCTATGCTTAAATCTCCATGGACACTTACTTACTAAGTTTCTTTTATGACCAAGAGAACACAGATAAGAGCATCTTAAATTATAAGTCCAAAATTTACTATTTGGACACTAGTAACACAAAACCTTCACACATTTATAGGATGAGTCATACCATGAAGGAGGTTAGATTTAGCCTTGATGATATTTTTACACCATTTTAATAGAACAGGTTCCTGCCTTTTCATGAACTGAATCTGACCATAAGGGAGGTCAGATTCAACTCCATAGAGGTCATTTTTGTGACAATTCAACTCATACTTATACTGTGACTTTGATTTTTTAGGCATTTTTCAGAGAATGAATCTGATCATTGCAGAAGATTCAGATTCTCTTTCTGAAGAGCCTTTTGATTACCTATTTTTATCCATAAAAGGAGGTGATTTCCAGCACCTCAGGCTACAGTTTATGCACCACCCGTGGGGTGAATTTGACTATTAAGAAGTCAGATTCATCTACCCTAGTGCCAACATTCTAAACTACCTAGAGATTTGCTTATTGAATCTCTTCATTGACCAAGAGACTCCATCCAAAGCATATTTCCGCACTTTTATGGAAAGAATCTGACCATAGAGAAGGTCAGACTCAACATCCTAGTGCAGATTTTATACTAAATGAATTACCATAAACTAGTATCTAACAATACCCAATGCATTTTAACCAATTTGAGAGAAAGCAGAATAACTCCAATGATTTAGCTATTGCACACACAATATATATTCAAATTCCTTAACTAATGCTACTTCAGACTTATAGATCAAGAACAGAGAAGAAGATTCAGCTTAGCATGATCTAAAAACATAGCAAGAATGAAATATTTCAACATCAAGTTAACACAAGTTCTGAATCTAATAATTTCATTTAAAGTTCTTTGTTACATACCTCTTTTGAAGAGAAAATAACAAGGATCCTTACCAAATAAAGGTCAGGCAGATAAGAAAAAACAGCTAAGAGGAGAAAGATTCAGCAACAACAAAAGCAGATCAGCAACAAACCAAAACTGAACAGCCCCAGCAAGAAATCAAACCAGGAACTTCGAGTATAGGTACTTAAAGCTCTCAGAATCAGGATATCAAGGAAGAACAAGAAGCTGAGAATCA
>ML283449.1:2469-37406 GCA_005239495.1 Nicotiana undulata | reverse complement strand
TAATACCTACTTGCATTACACTCCATGAAAGGGGACACAACCTTGGTTATCCTACCCATACTAATTACAATCCAAATTAGCCTCCTTTGTTACTACTCTTTCTCAAAAATAGCAAACTATTAATCACGACCCTTTTTGTTCACTAACGGAATAGAACTTCGATTAGAGTTAAGAACCACACTAACATAGTGATATTTTCACACCTATTCCCTGTGGGATTCGACCCCAACCTTGTTGGGTTATTATATTTGACTTCGACTGCTTTACACTATTTTAGAAGTTTAATTTGAGCGTATCAGCATTACGAGGAATCATATAAGGCATTACGAGGAAGCATATAAAACATGATATGGGCCTAACTACCCGCACATAACAATGATAGGCGTTACGTACGCACTCTCGTCACTTGGCGCGTACGTAGCCCCAAAAAATTTACACATAGCATATATATCACCTATGGGGACAATTCCCTCTTACAAGGTTAGAAAGGAGACTCACCTCGTGCCGAATCTACCCCTCAAACCACAATTGTGCCCGAAACTCTGAACTCTACACCTGAGGACTCGCAACTAGCCAAAAGGGGTATAATTAAATCAATGCATGCACAATGTGGGAAGTTATCTTAGTCATTCAATAAAAATCGCTATTCTTGAAGAATTCCCAAATTCCAACCCCGGTACTGCATGTTCAAATTCCAAAATTCTCGAAGGGATCACTCACCCATAGCCTAAGGATCATTAAGGTATGATTTCTACTTGAATTCATGGCCTAAAATGGAAAATCACAATATCCCCAAGAGCCTTAAAATTACTACCTACTTTTACGATTTTTTTGATAATTTAGTAGGGAATTTAACTAGGAATTGATGTTTGAAATTAGTAAAACCATGGAATTTACTTACCTGAATAATAGTGGTGGAAGGTTCCTTGAAGAGCTCTTTAAAGACTTGAGGAGGAAGATGAAAATGGAGGAAATATGCTAAGTCCCGTATTTAATAAAACTGCCAAGGAATTCCTTCACTGCGATCGCGACAAAGGCCCTACGATCGCGAAGGCCAACTGGCCAGACCTCTGCGATCGCGGCAGAGGTCTTATGATCGCGAAGTGTAACTATGCCCGACCCTGTCTTGGCACTATGCGATCACAAGGATGGGGATGCGATCGCGAAGGCATGGAGTCCAGCCTTCCGCGATCGCGAAGAACAATCAGTAGCCCAGCCCAATTCCTTCTCCGCGATCGCAGAGAAGGAAACAATATAGCAAAAATCTGGTTTTTCCAACTTAGCTCCCGGAGGTCCAAAACTCACCCGAGCCTCTCGGGACCCTGTCCAAAAGCACCGGCAAGTCTGTATTAATGATACCGACTCTCTCGAACTTCCGGAACGCGAAAAAACAACAACGAAACTCAGAATTCAACCCCAAAACCAAATTGAATCAAGCTTAAAAACTTAAGATTCTAGAATTCATTACAATGCGCCGAACTGGCCTATACAAGTCGGAATGATTTCAAATTTTGCAGACAAGTCATAAATGACATAACGGAACTATTCCTGATCTCGGAATTTCATTCGGACCTCGGTAACATACAATCACATTCCAAACCTAATTTCAAATTCAATGAAAATCCTCAAAACTTCATTACCTCTATATTTCCCAATTTTGATCCGAAACACGTCAAATCAAGTCTGTTTCTTACCAAATTTTACAGATTACTTAACTAACATATATTAAAACCTGTTTCTGGATCCGGAACCATAATATGGGCCCGGCAGCACAAGTTTCACATCGAGGTTCATTTTCATAAGCCTTTATTATTTTAGGAAAATAATTTTTCTTTAAAAATTAATTTCTCGGACTTGGGTCCTCGGAATTTGATTCTGGGCATACGCCCAAAACCAATACTTTCCTACGGACCTTCCGAAACCGCCAGATCACGGGTCCGGGTCCGTTTACCCAAAAATGTTGACCAATGTCAACTTTATTTAATTAATTATCATAAATTCAACTCTTTATCAAGTTTTCACATTGAGTCTTCCCGGCTACGCGCCCGGGTTATGCACGCACATTGAGGTGAGATTAACGGAGGCTTTCGGGGCCTCGAAACACAGTCATAATTAAATTTACATAAGATGACCTTTTGGGTTATCACAATTTCCCCCTCTAAAACAAACGTTCGTCCTCGAATGGACGTAGACTCGTACCTGAAGTGCTGAATAGCGACGGATACCTGCTCCGCATGTCCTCCTCGGACTCCCAAGTCGCCTCATCGACTGGTTGGCCCCTCCACTGGATCTTTACGGCAGAAATTCTCTTAGACCTTAACTAGCGGTCCTGCCTGTCAATAATAGCAATTGGCTTCTCCTCGAAGCCTAACTTCTCATCTAACTGAATAGTGCTGAAATCAATCACGTGAGAGAAATTGGCATGATATCTCCGGAGCATGTATACATGAAATACCGGATGAACTCCTGATAAGGCGAGAGGTAAAGAGATCTCATAAGCAACCTCCCCGACTCGCCTCAACACCTCGAAAGGGCCTATATATCGGGGCTCAGCTTGCCCTTCTTCCCGAATCTCATAACGCCCTTCATCGGCGAAACCTTCAACATAACGTTATCTCCCTCCATAAATGCTACATCACGCGCCCGCTTATCTGCGTAACTCTTCTGTCTCTCCTAAATAATCTTCACCCTATCCAAATCATCTCTCACCAGATCTGTGCCATATAACTTGGCCTCGCCAGGCTCAAACCACTTGATAGGGGAACGACATCGCCGACCATATAAAGCCTTGAATGGAGCCATCTCGATGCTGGACTGATAATTGTTATTGTATGCAAACTCCGCCAAAGGTAAGAATTGGTCCCACTGACCGCCAAAATCAATGACACAAGCCTTGAGCATATCCTCCAAAATATGAAATGTACGCTCCGACTAACCATCAGTCTGAGGGTAACATGCTGAGCTGAGATCTATCTGAGTGCCCATCTTACTATGCAATGCTCTCCAGAAGTGCGAGGTGAATTGCGGACCTCGATATGATATAATGGACAGCGGCACACCGTGCAATCGAAATATCTCCCGAATATAAATCTGGGCCAGCCTCTTTGTAGTATAAGTACTAGCCACAAGAATAAAATACGCTGATTTGGTCAATCTATCCACAATGACCCAAACCGCGTCTACATTCCGCAGGGTCCGAGGCAACCCAACCACGAAGTCCATGGTGATGTGCTCCCATTTCCACTCAAGAATGGGCATCTGCTGAAACAAGCCTCTTGGCCTCGTGTGCTCGTACTTGACCTGCTAACAATTGAGACACCTAGCCACATACTGCACTATATCCTTCTTCATCCGCCTCCACCAGTAGTGCTGCTTAGAATCACGGTACATATTCGTTGCACCCAGATGAACAGAATACTGAGAACTGTGGGCCTCTTCTAGAATTCTCTTCCTCAGGCCATCAATATTAGGAACACATAAATGGCCCTAGAGTCTCAAAACACCATCCTCACCCAAAGTAACCTCCTTGGTCCTGCCTTGGACCACCGTAACCCGAAGCTCTTCAAAGCATGGATCATCAAACTATCGAGCCTTAATCTCCCCCAACAATGAAGACTGAGCATTTACATGGGCCAAAACTCAACGAAGCTCTGAAAGGTCCAATCTTACAAGGCGATTGGCCAAGGACTGAATGTCCAAGGCTAAAGGTCTCTCCTCAGCTGCAATGTAGGCCAAGCTACCCATACTCGCTGCCGTCCTACTCAAAGCATCTGCTACTACATTCGCCATGCTCGAGTCATATAGAATAGTGAGATCATAATATTTTAACAACTCAAGCCATCTCCGCTGCATCAAATTAAGGTCCCTCTGCTTGAATAAGTGCTGCAAATTGCGGTGGTCAGTGTAGACCTCACATGACACACCATACAAATAGTGTCGCCAAATATTCAAAGCATGAACAATCGCCGCAAACTCTAAGTCGTGCACAGGATAATTATTTTCATGAACCTTCAGCTGGCGCGAAGCATAAGCAATAACCCTTCTATCCTGCATCAACACACATCCCAACCCGACGTGTGAAACATCGCAATACACGGTGTACATCCCAGAACTGGAAGGCAACGTCAAAACTGGTGCCGAGGTCAAAACTGACTTAAGCTTCTGAAAGCTCGCCTCACACATGTCGGACCACCAAAACGGGGCATTATTCTGAATCAATCTAGTCAATGGAGCTGCAATAGAAGAGAACCCTTCCACGAATCGGCGATAATAGCTTGCTAGGCACAAGAAACTCCTGATCTCTGTAGCTGAAGTAGGATGCGGCAAACTCTGAACCGCCTCAATCTCCTGAGGATCAACCTTGATACCTTCTCTGGATACCACATGCCCCAAAAATGCCAAGGAATCTAACCAGAACTCGCACTTGGAGAACTTAGCATATAGCTTCTGCTCCCGCAAGGTCTGGAGCACAACTCTCAAATGTTATTCATGCTCACCCAGGCTCCGCGAATAAATCAAGATGTCATCAATAAAGACGATGATGAAGGAATCAATATACGGCTCGAATACCCTATTCATCAAGTCCATGAATGCTGCTGGGGAATTAGTTAAACGAAAGGACATCACCAGGAACTCATAATGGCCATATCTGGTATGAAATGCAGTCTTCGAAACATCTGAAGCCCGAATCTTCAACTGATGATAACCCGATCTCAAATCAATCTTGGAAAACACACAAGCACCCTGCAACTGGTCAAATAAATAATCGATGCACGGCAGAGGATACTTATTCTTAATAGTAACCTTATTCAGCTGGCGGTAATCAATACACATCCGCATAGACCCATCCTTCTTCTTCACAAATAGGACTGGAGAACCCCACGACGACACACTCGGCCTGATGAACCCCTTAGCCAACAACTCCTCAAGTTGCTCCATTAACTCTTTAAACTTCTTAGGAGCCATACGATACAGAGGAATGAAAATAGGCTAAATATCTGGAGACTAAATCAATACAGAAATCAATATCTCGATCTGGAGGCATGCCTGGAAGATCTGAAGGAAATACGTCTGAAAACTCTCGCACCACCGGCACTAAATCAATGGTCGAAGACTCGGCGGTGGTTTCCCGCACATAAGCAAGGTAAGCCAAACAACCCTTCTCGACCATATGCCGAGCCTTCATGAAGGAAATGACCCAGCCGGAGGCACTAACTGAAGAACCTCTCCACTCTAGCCTAGGCGACTCAGGCATGGCTAAAGTGACTGTCTTGGCAGGGCAATCTAACACAGCATGATAAGGAGACAGCCAATCCATGCCTAGGATAACCTCAAAATCAATCATATCTAGCAACAAAAGATCTGCTCTGGTATCAAAACCGCAGAAAGTGATCACACAAGACCGGTAGACCCGGTTTACATCCACAAAATTGCCCACTGGAGTGGACACATATATAGGAGAACCCAAGGACTCACGAGGGACATCGAGAAAATGAGCAAATAGTACCAAAACATATGAATACGTGGATGCTGGTTCAAATAAGACTGAAGCCTCTCTACCACATACTGAGATAATACTTGTGATTACGGCGTTTGAGGCCATTGCATCTGATCTAGTAGGAATGGCATAAAATCTGGCTGAGGCTCCGGAACACTGAACTCCCCCAGAGTGAACATTAATTAACTGACCTCCTCCTGGCTGGCCTCCCCCTCTAGGACGACCCCTGCCGACTTGTCCTCCACCTCGAGGTGGACGGACTGCTGGTGTTGAATTCCTAGGCTGATAACTCTGCTGCACTGCCTTGCCCCGATAGCTGGGACAATACCTCCACATATGACCCGACTCCCCAACTCGAAACAACCTCCTGGCACTATAGCTCGCTTCCCTAAAGAGTAAGAACCCTGAATATCCAGAGGAAGGTGTGAACCCTCTAGTAAGGCACTGAAATAGGTACCAGAGGATCTCTGATGAGTGGAATAACCATTGGGTGCACTATGGATGGCTGTAGGACGATAGGAATGCTATGGCATAGCGCCAAACTGAGGCCTCACTGAACCACCTCGAGGGGGTAGTGGGGGTGCTGAATATGAAGGTCTGCTGGGCTAACAACCCCCAAACGGACCTCTGCTTCTAGTTTAAACATCCCTGAACTCTCCTGAGAACCTGGCCCCCTTGTCCCGCTGACCCTGCTGACCCTGTTCCCTGCTCCTCAACCGATACTCCTAAATTCGTCGAGTTATCTCGACTACAAGCTGGTAGGGGGTACCCGTCTCCACCTCTCGGGACATAGAGGCCCTGATACCTGGATGCAAACCTGCCAAAAACTGCCGCACCCTCTCGGCATCAGTAGGCAATATCATAAGGGCATGGCGAGATAACTTGGAAAATCTAGCCTCATAATCAATCACTAACATTTTCCCCTGCTCTAGTCGCTCAAACTGACCTCGTAGCTCCTCTCTCTCAGAAGGTGGGATGTATCTATCTAGAAATAGCTGAGCGAACTGATCCCAAGTGACAGTAGGAGAATCTGCTGGTCTGCTGAGAATATATGACTGCCACCACCTGCGAGCTTTGCCTTCTAACTGAAATGTGGTGAAATCCACTCCATGGGACTCCACAATCCTCATGTTGTGCAGTTTGTCCCTGCACCTATCAATGAAATCCTGAGCATCCTCACCCCGCTTACCCCGGAAGACTGAAGGGCGAAGTCGGGTCCATCTATCCAACATCTTCTGCTGGTCACCCTCTACAAATGGCCTGGGCTCTGGGCTGCTACTACAGGTTGAACCCTACCCACGAGCGGTGTGCCCGGGGTATGACGTGTTGGTGCTGCCTGACGGGTCGGCTGAAAATAAACCAGCCTAGGACATAGTGTCCATGAATCTCAGCATACGGCCCATGACCTCCTGGAAGCCTGGCCCCGTCATGAAATCCACTCGAGCAGGTGCTACTGAAGGTACCTCATCCTGCTCTACCATAATAGGGTCCTATGGTGGTGCCACTGGTATAGCTCTGGGACGCCCTCGTCCCTTACCTCGAGCAGGTGCTCTACCCCTGCCTCTACCTCGACCTAGGGCGGCTGGGGCAGCGGCATCTCCCGGACCAGGAACATCGGATGCACGCGTCCTCACCATATGTGAGAGAATAGAAGAATAAGTTTGAGTACATCATAGATTGCACGACATGATATGAATAAAGGGAAGTTCCCTAACACCCCATAGCCTCCTGAAGATAAGTACAGACATCTCCGTACAGATCCGCAAGACTCTACTAGGCCTCGCCGTGACTCGTGAGACTTACGTGAACCTAGTGCTTTGATACCACGTTGTCACGATCCAAAATCCTAATCCAGGTCATGATGGCGCCCAACAACTAGGTTAGGCAAGCCAATATGAAATACACTAAGTGTTACCCTTCCCATTGGATTAAACAAGTAAATATTTACCAATTTTAAACAATTAAACATGATGATAGCTTGATATGAAAATAAAATCATAACACTAGATGGCCAAAATAAGGCATATGTATGCCTATACAACCCAAAACCCAAAATATACACTACGCGTGTGCCAGGAACTAGTGTCACGACTGTCATGGGCATACTAACGGAATATACAAAGGAAAGTAATATATACATATCCATAGTCTGGATGAAATAGACAGGGAAAATAACAAAAGTAAGTGAAACTCCATGGTGCTGCTGGGGATCGCTAGAAGAAACAGCTCACCGTGAAGTCAAGTCCACAAGCTCATGGTCTATCTCCGGTACAATAACAAGAAGCACCGGCCTCAGTACCTGTACAGTTAAGTACATAAGTGCAGCATGAGTACATATTAAAATAAATATGTACCCAGTGAGTATCCCGCCTAAACTCGAAGAAGTAGTGATGAGAGGTCCACTCGATATTCACTAAAGTCCATCAGTAATAACATATAAAGAATATAATGAAATACAGTGGCATGTCAGGAAATAAGCAACAAACATATATCAAGAGCAGAAATCCAAGCAAATACTGAATTAAGCAATAATCCACTTTCAAGGGTAAGACCACCGAAACGAAACAACAATCACCAAGTCCCCATAAGGTACCTTCTAAACTCGCAGTGGCATACAACCCGATCCCATATGCGTACAATACCTCTCAACTCCGTCGTGGCGTACGACCCGATCCCATATATATCACAAATACTTTTCAACTCTGTCGTGGTGTACAGACCGATCCCATATATATTTCAAATACTTTTCAACTCTGCCGTGGCGTACGGCCCGATCCCAATATCTTATAGTACTTACTTTCCATAACAAATTCCTTTCCATTCAACAATTTTTCCATAAAGCCTCAGAGGAACAATACAATACAACACATAATCTTTTAGTACATATGGAATCACAATGAACCATATAAATCATTGCAAGGAAGCATATAAAGCATTACGAGGAAGCATATAAGGCATTACGAGGAAGCATATAAGGCATTACGAGGAAGCATATAAGACATTACGAGGAAGCATATAAAACATGATCTGGGGCTAACTACCCGGACATAACAATGATAGCCGCTACGTATGGACTCTCGTCACTTTTGCGCGTACTTAGCCCCAAACAATTTACACATAGCATATACATCATCTATGGGGACAATTCCCTCTTACAGGGTTAGAAAGGAGACTCACATTGTGCCAAATCTACCCCTCGGACCACAATTGCGCCCGAAACTCCAAACTCCACACCCGAGGACTCGCAACTAGACAAAATGGGGTATAATTAAATCAATGCATGCACAATGTGGGAAGTTATCTTAGTTATTCAATAAAAATCGCTATTCTTGAAGAATTCCCAAATTCCAACCCCCGTCCCGCATTTTCAAATTCCGAAAATTCTCGAAGAGATCACTCACCCATAGCCTAAGGATCATTAAGGTGTGATTTCTACTTGAATTCATGGCCTAAAATAGAAAATCGCAAAATCCCCAAGAGCCCTAAAATTACTACCTACTTCTATGATTTTTTTGATAATTTAGTAGGGAATTTAACTAGGAATTGATGTATGAAATTAGTAAAACCATGGAATTTACTTACCTCAATAATAGTGGTGGAAGGTTCCTTGAAGTGCTTTTAAAAGACTTGAGGAGGAAGATGAAAATGGAGGAAATAGGCTAAGTCCAGTATTTAATAAAACTGCCGAGGAATTCCTTCATTGCGATCGCGAAGGCCAACTGGCCAGACCTCTGCGATTGCGGCAGAGGTCCTGCGATCGCAAAGAGGCTCGGCCCTGGCTTGACAGTATGTGATCGCGAGGATGGGGCTGCAATCACGAAGACATGGTGTCAAGCCTTCCGCGATCGCAAAGAACAATCAGCAGCCCAGCCCAATTCCTTCTCCGCGATCGCGACCCACCTTCTGCGATCCCAGAGAAGGAAACCAGACAGCAAAAATCTGGTTCTTCCAACTTAGCTCCCAGGGGTCCAAAACTCACTCGAGCCCTCGCGACCCCGTCCAAAAGCACCGACAAGTCTGTATTCATGATACGGACTCGCTCGAATTTCCGGAACGTGAAAAACAACAAAAAACTCATAATGCAAGCCCAAAACCAAATTGAATCAAGCTTAAGAACATAAGCTTCTAAAATTCATTACAATGCGCTGAATCGGCCTATACTACTCGGAATGATTTCAAATTTTGCAGACAAGTCATAAATTACATAACGGAACTATTCTCAGTCTCGAAATTTCATTCGGACCTCGGTAACATACAATCGCATTCCAAACCAAATTTCAAATTCTATGAAAATCCTCAAAATTTCATTAACTCTAAATTTCCCAATTTTGATCCAAAACCCGTCAAATCAAGTCCGTTTCTTACCAAATTTCACAGATAACTTAACTAACATATATTGAACATGTTTTGTGCTCCGAAACCATAATACAGGCCCGGCAGCACAGGTTTCACATCGAGGTTCATTTTCATAAGCCTTTATTATTTTTATAAAACAATTTTTCTTTAAAAATTCATTTCTCGGACTTGGGTCCTCGGAATTCCATTCAGGGCATACTCCCAAGTCCCATATTTTCTTACGGACCTTCCGGGACCGCCAGATCACGGGTCCAGGTCTGTTTACCCAAAAATGTTGACCAAAGTAAACTTTATTCAATTAATTATCATAAATTCAACTCTTTATCAAGTTTTCACATTGAGGCTTCCTAGCTATGCGCCCGGGCTGCACACGCACATCGATGTGAGATTAACGGAGGCTTTCGAGGCCTCGAAACACATTCATAATTAAATTTACCTAAGATGACTTTTTGGGTCATCACATTTCTCAAGTCTACTATATGGTTTGTGGCTTTCTTGGATTTAATGATGACGTGGTCCACATACCCCTCGATCTCCTTATGTATAATGTCATGAAAGATGGTAGTCATAGCCCTCATGTACGTTGCCCCATCATTCTTTAGGACAAATGGAATCATCTTGTAGCAGTACACCCCTAGGGTGTAACGAAATTTGTTTTCTCAACCTCTTCTTCGTCCATCCAAATCTGATGGTAACCGGCGAAACAGTCTAAAAATCACTGGAGTTTGTGTTTGGCACAATTTTTGATTAACATGTGTATGTTTGGAAGCGGGAAATCATCCTTTGGGCTGACTATGTTGTGATCCCAATAATCGACACAAACCCTGACCTTCCCATCCTCCTTCGGAATTGGCACAATGTTGGCTAACCAAGTTGGGTATTCAACCACCCTGAGGACCGTGGCCTTGATTTGCTTAGTGACATCCTCCTTGATTTTCAGACTCATATCAGGCTTGAATTTCCGGAGATTCTGCTTCACTTGTGGACACATTGGGTTTGTGGGAAACTTGTTAGCCACAATGGATGCATTTAACCGGATCATATCATCGTACGACCATGCAAATATGTCCTCGTACTCTTTCAAAAACTGTGTGTACTTTTATTTTTCTGATGGTGACAAATAAATGCTGATGCAGGTTTCCTTGACGGTCTCAGAATCTCCCAAGTTAATTATTTATGTTTCGTCGAGGTTGAACTTAGGCTTTTTCTCAAAGTCTTCTACTTCTCTGACGATTTCCCTGGGTATGACATCTTCTTCTTACAAATCACTATCCCTTTGTTGTGTTGTCTCATTACATGTCACAGTCGTCGATTCATCAAGACAATAAATAATAATGCTGTATAGATAAAGATATGAGAGGAAAATGGTAATAATAAATATCGATTCATTGAAACATAAAAGCAATTTTCAATAATTTAAACAACGTTTTTGGAACACCAGAGATTTTATTTAAAACAAAATGCAAAAAGGGAAATCATTTTCTTAGAAAACAAAATAAACAATGTTGTTCAGCCTTGCTACCCCGGGACTCGTCGGGCCCTGGATGGTCTGACAGTCCAATTCCTTAGGAATGATCCTTTCTCCACATCTCGGATGGTAGGGCCTTCTTCCTCCTCCTTCTTAACAATTACACAACAGTCCATGTCCTCATCCTCCAGGAATAGGTTCCTTAAGGCCTCCAGTGCTTCTTCCTCCTCTGATCCCCATGTGATGTCAGCCTGTTTCAAGGTCTGACTCAAGTGCGGTATAGGCTGCTCTAATGGATAATAAGGACCACGCCATGTTGGTGACAAGTTTCTTTACTCTTTCCAAGTGTATAGATATCCCAGACCAAAAATAGTGCCATGATGCTTCGGCTATATTGGCTTGGAAATGCCCTGAACATTTTTTCCAAGACCCTTGCCATGCTCATAACCTCTCAAGTTCACCATACTTGCTATCTTGATATCCCACCAATTATCTGTGTCGATTACATTGAGCCATTCGATGTGATGATAAGTTTCTCCACTGAGCCATCTTCTATTCTTAACCACCTGGATAGTTTGACGGTTGTAAATAGGGTTTCTCCTATATCCATGGATAATCACCTCCTGGTGGTTCCACTCGAACTTCACTACCTGATGCAAAGTTGATACCACAACCACAACGACATGTATCCATGGTCATCCCAATAACATATTGTAGGATGCAGATATGTCCATCACCTGAAACGCGACATCAAACCATGTAGGCCCCATTTGCAGACAAAGATTGATCTCCTCGATGGTAGCCCTCTGAGACCCGTCAAATGCCTTCGCGTTCAAGGTCCCTTATTGTATCTCGTATAGCCCTTTGCCCAACCTCTTCAGTGTTGTCAATGGGCAAATATTGGGAGTGGATCCTCCATCGATCAGTACCCTGGCAATGAAGTACTTTTCGCATTGCACTGCTATATGCAATGCCTTATTGTGACTCAAACGCTCAGGTGGCAGCTCATCCTCATGGAAAGTGATCTTGTGAATTTCTAGTACCTGCCCCACCATATTAACCATTTCTCCGATCATGATGTTATTGGGAACATATGCTTCGTTCAATACATTCATCAGAGCTCTCATATGTGCTTCTGAATTTTGCAGCAGCGACAAGATATATATTTGAGCAGGAGTCTTGTTCAGTTGATCAATGACTGAGTATTCCCTTGCTTGTACGTTTCTCCAGAGGTCATCTGGGCATGTTTCAATGACGGGAGGTCTGTTAGAGGCCTGTTTGCTGGACTCTACAAAATGCTCAAGGGTGTAGACCCTTCCGGTCCTAGTAATCTCTTCTATTTTAGTCTTTCCTCTTCTTCTAGCTTCAACTACGTAATCCCACGGCACAACCTTGGTGTTGAAAGGCGGTGTGGTTGAAACTTTCACTATAAATGGCATGGATACCTTCACCTCAAATGGAATAGGTTCCATTACAGGTGGTGCGACTTCAACCTCAAATGGGACTGATGCGATTACCTCAACTTCCACTTGCGACTGTATCTATACTGTAATGGGATTGAGTGTGACTACGGGTTTCTTAGGGTCGTCACCCTCTTTGATAAGTCCGATTGATCCCTCTGAATCCCATTTTTCATCAATCTCTATCACAATGACACCTTTACCCCTCTAATCTAGGAGGGGGTTATTGTGGACATTAGGCGTAGCCTCCTTTGCCTGGATGATTTTGTTGTTAATCAAAGTCTGGATTTTTTCCTTCAATGTGTGGAACTCGTTGATGGTATGCCCTTTCATGGCCGAATTTTATGCACAAGTCTTGTTTGGATTAACCTATTAGGATGAATTCTCCTTGGCCACAACAGGGATAGAAGTGACGTAACTAGCAGCCTTTAACCTTTCACATAGCTGGTCAATAGGTTCAACAATGGAAGTGTATTGTTTGGGTGGTCTACGGTCGATGTTAGTTCATGGTCTTGGAAGATTTTGACGAGTTGGAGGTGACTGAAAATTAGATGGTTGGGAAATATAAGTCTGACAAGCAGTGGCTGGTTAGGAATATCTAGGAGATGAAGGTTGATATGTTGGTGAAGGTGATGGTCGATATGTGGGTGGAGGTGATGGTTGATAGGTGGGTGGAGGTGCTTGATATGCGGGGGGAGGTGCTTGATATGCAAGTGGGAAGGTTCGATACACAAATGAGGTTTTGGGTCCTTGGGAAACCATTATTGCTCATATGTCCTTCTTATTTGATATACCCTCTGACTGCAATGCTTTGTTGCTGGTTTGCAACGCCTAAAAGTTTGTCACAATCCCGCTTTTGATTCTTTTTTCGATCCTTTCACCAAGTTTAATGATATCAGAGAACTTATGGTTTTCAATAACCATCAACCTTTCATACTATTGCAGATACTGTGCACTGACGAAGAACTTTTTCATTTGTTCCTCGTCCAATGCCATCTTGACTTTAGCTGCTTCCAACCTCTAACGAGTAGCATATTCGCGGAATGTCTTAGTAGGTTTCTTCTTGAGGTTCCGAATATAAAAGACATTTAGTGCATTCTCCGTGTTGAACCTAAACTGGTCCATGAAATCAAACGCCATACTCACCCAGTTGGATCATTTCTTAGGATCCTGGCTGATGTACTAGGATAAAGCATCTCTCGTAAGACTCCTAAGAAAAAGCTTCATCAGGATCTTATCATCCTTTACGACCCCGACGAGCTTATCACAATAGGTTCTTGGCTGAACTCTGGGATCACCTATACAATCAAACATCTCAAACTTTGGAGGTTTGTAACCCTCCGGCAGCTCTACATCCGGCTGTATGCATAGGTCTTCATAGTTCAGACCTTTTATTCTCTTGCCTCCTTCTACACCTTGGACTCGGCTGGTTAACATCTTGAGCTCTTCAGCCAGGTTCTTAATGAGCATGTCCTTCTCAGTGGATTATGGTGCATAAGAGATGGGTTGAGTGGGGTGAGGTAGGGTCTCCACATATATGGGATTGTTCTGATGACCTAGAGTTTGAGTATAGTGGTGATTATTGGTGGAATTCTGGGGTTCAGGATCGACTGGTGGGGTGTTTTGTGGAGTGTGGTAGGTGTTTTGCTAGTACTGTGGTGGGATAGTTTGATTTAGTGGTGGAGTTACGTAATGGTGAGGTGCGGGAGGATTTCGTGGGCGCTTGTTGGGTGTGTTTTGAGGTGGTGTAGGGTTCTAAGTGTTTGGATGACTGATGTCTGGGACGCTAAGTGAGAAGGATAGGTTTGCGACATTCCGGACATGTTCGAGCTCGCCTTGGAGTTTCAGTATTGTCTGTTCAAGATGTGAAACTACATCATTTGGGGCCTGAGTACCCCGACCCTCAGAAGTTTCTGCATGTTCAACCTGTGCACTGTTTTCCTTTCTCGTGTTTTTCAAATCTTCCATCTTCGCTTTTCCATTGCCTTTTGGTGGACTAGGAGGAGGCAAAGGTGGAGGGCCCCTGGATCTTGTGTGATAAGATGATGATGATAGTATGCACGATCCAACCTTTGAAGAATAGGAATAATAAAAAGAAAGAAAGAAAATAAAAACAAAAGGTAGCCAAGTGAGTAAGGATTCTGATAAAAGTATTCAAAGTATTTAAACACATATAGCGGGAATGTAAATTCGCGTCCTAATTTAGGAGCCTCGTTGTGCCCGAGGTAGGCCTAGCGACAAGTTGATTTGGAGAACTTAGATGCCAATAAATTCCTCATTTCATTACTATAAAAATAAATGAATCCCAAAATGACACTAAGATAATAAAGAAGATAAGCCACTATTGGCACTTGTCCTTATTACACTTAGGAAAGTAAATAAATCTAGCCTACTTGGTCCTAAAAGGACTGTAGACATGTAATTTTTTACCCTCCCAGAGATTTTATACATTTTAGCGTTTAATATTTAGATTAGGCCTAATATCGTCATTTTAGCTAGTTTTAACTATTTTACTTTATTTTAAGTACAAGAATTAAAAAAAAAAGAGTTTATTTTAATATTTAATTAATTAAGTTTTAATTAATATTTTTGATTTATAAATTTTGTATCATTTTTAAAAGGAAGAGTAAGCTTTTGGGTTGTAAAGTCCATTTTCTGGTCATGGCCCAATTTCAAAAGCCCATTCCCCTTGGCCCAATACCCACTAACCTAACCCTAAAACCCATACTCCTTCTTCTTAAATACTACACCCTAACATTAGGAAGAAGGGAGACATTAGACCCTTTAACAAAAATACACCCTTCAGATACAGAGAAAAACACTAAAGAGACTCCAATAAAAGGACCATCAGCACCTAAACCTTGAGAAAAGCCGCCCATCTTCCCCATCTCCACACCAAACAACCACGCCCCCATCGCCAAATCCTCTAAGAAACACCACCAGCCTGCCGCCGCAAAACCTTGAACACACCGAACTCTCATCTCTCTCGCTAAGGCTACCGTCGGCCAGCTTTCCTACCACCCTAACACCCCACGACCACCCTATCTCCTGCCGTCATCATCAACCAAAAGAACAGTAGCGAAGATCCATTAGCGAGCCGCCTTCACCACGCTGCCGCCAGACTTCATCACCGGCTGCCAGCAACATATTCTCTAGCTATCTCCGAACATACCTAACACCCAAAAAAAGGAGAGGCAACAGTTCCTTCATCGTAGAAACCAGTCAAGAAATGTGCAAAACCTCTATTAAAACAACTTGAAAATCAGCTTCGAGTGTCTGGCGATCTAGTCGAGTTTCTGTTGAGGTTTGAGGTCTTAAGTTCGTCGAGGTATTCGTACGTGGTCCGTGTGATCCAAATGATTTGGTTGCTGTATATTTGAGGTTCATTTGTAAATATATTGCAAAACCTTCAAAAAATTAAGATTTCGGCAATAAAGGTTTGTTCCTCTTACCTATGTACCGTGTCTTCCTAATTTCATTCCAAGATTTTGGTTAAACAAGTATTTCATTAAGTTTGGTATCTATGTGAATGCTCATTCATCGTCTCAGAAGTGGTTCTACTTGAAAGTTGATTTTGTGTTTGTTGGCATTATAATACATTTAGCCATTTGTTAGCATATCTGTTTGTTGGTGTTATTAAGGTAAAATTCATTTATTGTAAGGTTTTGTTGGGCTCATGATTAGTTGGAAATATGATATGAACTTGATAAGTTTGATTCCTGTTAAGACTCCACTCTTGGTGATAGATTGAAACCTATGCGAATTGAAAATTTTCATATGTCTCGTTTTCTTGTTGTTTCTTGGTTGTGGAATGTTGCTGCTTTCTGCAAAATATTTCTGTGGCATGTTGTAGATCGCGGGTATGGTTCCCGTGACATGTTTGTGATACCTAATTTCGAATTAGGTTGAAGTAGGAGTATCTCTAGTTTGCTTTAAGAATAATTGGAGGTGCGCCATACGCAAATAAAATCCTATAATTATGGCCCTCACGTAAATATAAAATTAGTATGGAAGATGCCTTGAACTCTCATGGTTTTCTCTTGGCGCGTTAGTCAAACAATTGTCATAAATACGGGTACGATTTCCGTGACGTGGTTGTGACGCTTAATTACTAAAATCCGGGTGTACATTTATGTGACCTGCCCACAGTTTAAGTTCAATAAAATAAACACGTTGTGGATTGTGGGTACGGTTCCCATGACATAATTCGCAATGTGTAACCAAATAATTAGTTGTATAACAATTGGATTATTAAAATCGGTTAAAAGTTAAAAATACACAATAGGTTCTAAATATGTAAATAATCAGATAATTAGGCCAATAATAAAAGTTGTGTGACCGTGCTAAAACCACGGAACCCGAGAATGCCTAACACCTTCTCTTGGGTTAACATAATTTCTTACCCAGATTTCTGTGTTCGCGGACTATAAAATAGAGTAAAAACTTCCTTGATTCGGGATTTTAAACCGGTGACTTGGGACACCATAAATTATTCCAAGTGGCGACTCTGAATTTTAAATAAAAAATAATCCCGTTTCGATTGTTACTTAAATTTGAAAAAACTACCTTACACCCTTCTGGGGGTAGTAAAAAGTAGGTGTGACAGCTCTGGCGACATTGCTGGGGATACAAACCCAGAATCTCTGGTTCAGGGTTCAAGGATTCGAGCTTAGAATAATTGTTATATGTTGGCTTTATTTATTACCTGATTTTATTTACATGATTTGGCCTAATGTGCTAAATGTTGCTTTTACTGCTTTGATATTATCTGAACTATATATAAAGTGCTACGAAATTCGTCTCTTCTATCTTCTGAGGAGTGCACACTGGCGTGACTTCTTTCTGTTAGTGTCATATCCCAATTTAGAACGAGGTTCGAACAAGTTGCAAAGTCGGATGATCTTTTGGTTACCGGTACGCTGCCCCCCCCCCCTGGCTCGATTTGTCCGCTCGGGTAAGTCAGGTCTAGAACAAAACCTCAGGATTTAAATTTAGAATGACATAAACTCATGCCGGATCCCTAGTAGGAACGATTATTTGCATAAAAGACCATTTTGATGCATTTTATGTGCTACATGTTGTATTTTTCGAGGGTAAAAGGCGTCATTTCCAATGATGGTTGAGGGAAAATAAGAAAGAAAAGAGGGTTAAGTGTGAAAATGAAGCAAGTAGGGATAATTATATATTTCTTTCGCAAATTTATTTATTTATTTATTTTCTTTCAAGAAACATACCCAAAAATGAAAATGAAATATATAAAAAATATTTTGCACGTTCTCTTCATTTTGTTAAAAAAAATTAAATATAAAAAAAGAGAAAAAGAAAATTCAAAGATTTTACATGTTTTCATCATTTTCAAGAAAAAAAGAGACAAAATGTGTTTTTTTTTATTTACACATCATTATTATTTTTTCTTTTAAATTATCTCTCGTATCCAATCTGCCCGAACTATGCAAACCTGATTCTCGTCTTTCCGGGCGTGATACATAGGCAACCCACATAGGGTCCGGTATTCTTAGTGAGTCTTAGGTCCTTGGCTTCGCGAGATCTTAGCCAAATCTTGCATGCTTAGCTATTTTTTTAGCCACATAAGCTATTTCTACAAAATGGGTCATTTTTGCAAAGTAATTTTTCCATGTCTTTGCAGTCACCTTTGTTGAGTTTGCACCAATAGCACCTTTGGCCACGTAGGTAATTTTTGCAAAAATAGCTTAATCATGTCTTGCACGTGTCCAATAGGAGGTGTTGTGGCGTCACATTGCGTCTCAAGTCACTAACTCTATTTGCTCTTATTTTTCTCATACAGGTGTGGATTTGCTTACCAGAGCATGACAGATACCCCAGGGCCATTCCAGTCAGGACCGTTGCATACACGAGCTGCTTGAAGAAGCTTTTTATTTTTTAGTCTATTTCATGTTGTTTGTTAATTTTAGTCTTGAACAGTAGTATCGAGTCTGTCTGTCTAGTTAAGATTGTCAAGTCTTTTGTTATAGTACTTCCTGTTTTGTATCTGGAAAAAAAGACCAAAAAAAGATCTAAATGAAAATCCAAAAGATTTTTGTTTTTATTAGTTTATTTTATCCATTATTTTTTCGGAATTACACTTGGTTTGATTCATGTGGAACATGATACGTAGGCAACCTACATAGGGTTCGATCAATTCATTAAAATAAATTCAAAAAAAAAAAGAAGAAAAGAAAAGAAAAGGGGGGAAATGAATTTGTGGGACGTAAGGGCGAGAGAAAGAAATTAATGATAATTAGAAAGAAAAGAGAGGAAGGAAAATGAGCAAGTCAAGAAGTGGTAGAAATGAAAGAAAAGAGGAGGCTGAAATGAACAAAATTGGGATGATTCCAAATGACCTTGTGACCCTCGAAGCCATTCATGAACCATTAATTATTGCTAGGTGCATTGCACGCAATGTGATATTTCTACATGATAAATACCCTAACGCTAACATGTTGGCTTTGTTTTGCTCCTCTTTGGTATTGTAAGTGTTATCATAACAGAGGGTGGTTAGTTTGTGGCACTTTGGTGATTCATCCATACAACACAAAGTCAGAAAGCAAGGTAGCCATGGCTAGCAAAAACTTGGCCACAGGAGTTGTGGACCCGCCGAGAAATATTATTGAATCAGAATCGGAACTGAGAGAAGAGGTCTTAAGGTTGAAAGGACAGGGGGCCGAAATATACCAAGTTTGGATTAGCGGGCGTCCTCCACCATTATTTCCCACTAACTACACCGAAAGCCTCGTCATAATTCTGCCACTATCACAAATCCAGATTCTCACTGCTGCTGATATCTCCCCAAAACCTTTTCACACTCCACCCCCCAAAACCACCTCCACCCCATATCCCGCTCCTTTGACCACTCATGTTTTGGTAGCTCCTCCCCCAAGCTACTCTTCCTCGTTCTTTAAGCGAAACTGTGTTTAATGTCCCTAATGCCCAACGCTATGCTCCAAAACCAATTTTCAAGGTACTCAGATCTGTACTGTTATGCTCCCCATTTTGATCCTCCCGGTGAAACTGAAAAGCTTGCTAAGACACTGGGGCACGATGAGATATCCAGAAAGCTAAAAGATATTTCTCTGTGTGTGGGGTTTAAAATGCCAAAGTTTAACTTATATGATGGGTAGGGACATACAGTAGCCCATCTGAAGGGTTATTGTAGTGAAATAAGGAGTGTTGGCCGGAATGATGAATTATTGATGGCGTATTTCAGTGAGAGTTTGAGTGGAGAAGCCTTGGAGTGGTATACTCGTCAATTTGTCAGTAAGTGGCATGCATGGGATGACATGGCTCAAGATTTTGTTGGCACTATCAGTACAATGTAGACATTATCCCAGACTGCTTCTCCATATCTCAGATAAAAACGAAACTCGAGGGAAGTTTTGGGGAGTTTTGGCTCAGGTTGAACGAACAAGTTGCTCAAGTCAGTCCTCTGATTGATAGAAAAGATGTTGTTCAACCCCTCCAATGTCAGGATCCAGTGAGCATTCCTACTAAACACTTTCAGCCTCAATATCGACCCCATGGACATCCTCATACTCCATATAATCCTCACCAATGCTACTTTCCTCCACAAAATCCCCAAAGTCATACCCAACATTCCCAATACTCTATCCACAATGCACTGCCGTATGCTCCACACCCACGAAACCCGCAACGGCTGGCACTGCCTCCACAAATGCCTTACCCGCATCTACAAGCATGTCAACCACCTACACGAAATAGGTTCCAACCAAGGGCGGAGTACAAAATGAGAAGGCAGCAGCAAAGAAATAGTTTTATGTTGATTGGAGAATCCTACACAAGCTTGTTTCAAAAGTTGAAACATTCTGGCCTGATTGAGTCGCTCCTTGGCTACACTCCGGACCCATATACAAGAGGTTTTGATCCTACTAAATGGTGCATGTACCACTCTAATGTCCAAGGGCATATCATTGAATATTGTCGTGCTTTGAAAAGGGAAATAGAAAGAATGGTTCAATAAGGGATAATTGTGGTCCAAGGCAGTAATACCCCAAGTGTCACACATGATCCTCTACATGTACATGAAAACGTACAAATTGTTGGGCCGGTTTGCAATAACGAAAGGATTGGTCGAAGGAGCCAATGAGCCATTTGGTGAAGACAATGTGATTAAAGTTGGTGAAGGTCCCAGTAATTTTGATGTGCAACTTAGTGGCTAAGGTCTCAAGCTTATTAATTAGAAATCACCTCATTTCCTTGTCGGGAAGGAGTCTTGGCAGTTCATTTTGACTTTTTTTCTACTATCTGGTTATTTCGGGGTTGTAATCCAGATTTTATCTTGTGTGTTTTAGTGATTCAAACCCTTCCATCCTCTTTTGCTTTTCTATAGAACTCTTTTTAGTTAGTTTTGTGTCTTTGAGTTTGTCATCTAGGTTTGTTTCGGTGTTGTTCAAACCCTTCCATCCCTTGGTCAATTGATATTTTGTTTTTCTAGTATATGCAGTCTTCATTTAGTTCTTTTCTTGTATATTGTTCTTTTCAGGCGAGTTCTAGTGACATGACATGCATGCAAATTTTTTAGCCAGATCTTGAAAGCCAATTTTATCATGGAATAATGAAACATGGGTTTGAATATGATAAAAGATGCGTTTGAGGAAACAAGTAAAGATTCACACATGTTGAGATAACTTAAAGCTTGAATTCAGTGAAGTTGAGGCAATTAGTTTGATAAATCAAGAGGTTTATAAAAGCATACAACAAGGGAATGTGTCTCAAACAGTTTGAGGTGGATCAGTTAGTGTTGAAACGCATCCTTCCGCATCAGGCTGAAGCAAAAGGCAAGTTTGCCCCAAATTGGCAGGGGCTGTTCATCACAATGAGAGTGTTGTCCAATGGTGCTTTGTGTTTAACAGATATAGAAGGCAAATGTGTAGATATGGCTATCAATTCTGATGCAGTCAAAATATAGTATATATGATTTCTTTGGTTTAAATTGTGTTTGTTTGTACTTGGCATGTTTGATGATTGGAATGACGAAGGCATTTTATTCTGCTATTTAAACACTTTACCCTTTGTTACCCCTTTGAGCCTTATTTATTTTCTTTCATACCCCTCTTTTGGAATCAGTAGCAAAGTTCAGAAACATGGATGATAAGTTGGTATTTTACCAACTTATCTCCTCTTAATACTTAAGCTTTTGTGTAATTTTATTGAGGAACTAAGACATTTCTTGATATTTATTGATATATTTCAGGTGTCAAATGATTTAGAGTTTATTGTGAAGAAATCATGTGAAAAAAAGTCAAAAAGAAGCAAAACAATTAGAGAAATGAAGTCTGCCCAGTTATACACTGTGCGATCGCAGGGAATTAAGCGCGATCGTACAGGTCCATGACCTCATACAGTGCGACCGCAACTAATAGTGTGCAAACACAGAGAGTTAATTAAACTGGTCAACAGGGAGGTCAAAAGCATTGTGCGACCGCACAGTGTTACATGCGATCGCAGAGCTTTTGGAAACCTGACTTAGTGCGAACGCAGGTCTTTAAGTGCGAACGCACAGTGTATTTTCTAGTCAAGTCATGGGCAGTTTTGTAATTTCTCATTTTAATCCCCAAAACCTCTTTTATACCCGACCTAGCAGACATTTTCTACATCTTTTGGGATATCTTTGGCTTTGTAAATATAATTTTGAGAGAGAAGAACAAGTCTTGAAGCTAGGGCTTTGCACACACACTTGGGTCTTGAAGATTTCACCATTGTGGTTAAGGATTTCTTACCCATTTATATTTATTTCTTCCTTTCCTTACTTTGTATTGATTATCTAAGTGTGTAGTATTATTTCCAACACTTGAATCTTGTTTATGGGAATATTCATATTTAAAGTGTGGATTAAATACCTTGTTGTGCTTGTGTATTGAATGATTTTATTATATTTATGAAGTGAGTATTTGTTATTTTAATTATTCTTGTTCTCTAACCCTAGGACTCGGTCGTTAACTCTGAATTAATATTGGAAAAGATAATTTGGGATTGGGAAAGATTAATTAGCAAGAACTTGAGGCTTTAACCCTCATTTTATAGATTCTACCTAGGGATAGTATTGAACTACTTGTAGCCAAACCCGGAAGTGCTTAATCTCTTAATTGGGTTAGGAATAATTCAATTAGGATGTCTTGTTAGTCTTTGGAAAAAGCTAATTATGAATTATTATTCGTGGCTTATTAACATTAACTCACTCATATTTGTAAAATCGTGAAATACATTTGATCGTTACTTGAGTGTAATACCCGATGCATTCACTCTTGTTGCCATTGATCATTTTACTTGCTTTCTAGGTTAGTTTATATTTTCGCATTTAGCTATAAACAAATGTCAAAACCCAAAATCTTATTTGTTTGGCATTGCGTGATAAGTGATAACTCTCTAGCATTCCTAATCGCCCTCATATTGTTCTCTGTGGGATTCGACCCCAACCTTGTTGGGTTACTATATTTGACAACGATTGCTTACCCTATTTTAAGGTGTAAATTGAGCGTATCAGATTTTGGCGTCGTTGCCGGGGAATACGGTTTTGAAATTACTAGGTAGTGTGTACTTCACTCTCTATCTTTATCTATTCCATCACACATTGCTCATTTTGTTTGGTGAACTAGGTGAAAATGTCCAACGTTGAGTATGATGAAGAGGAGAACCCATTCGCCGACATCGATGAATATATTAATGACACCAACACTATCCCCCTCCGGTAGTTGGTGCATCTACTTTAAAAGTGGATCATGGAATGATTCTATTGCTCAAGGCGGAAGGATTGTTCCATAATTCAATGGAAGATGACCCAACGCAACACCTAAGGAACTTCTTGGGTGTATGCGCCATGCACAAACAAACCAATGTGACGGGTGATGCTTTGTGGTTGCATGTGGTCAAGTATTCATTGGCGGGAGAGGCAAGAAAGTGGCTTCACAACTAACCTCCTCATACCATCACTACATGGCCTGAGCTTGTCCGAGACTTTTTGGCAAAGTGGTTCCCGGATAGCAAGAAGTCGGAGCTTAGAGATAAAATCTTTTTCTTCAAGCAAATACCAGGGGAACACTTACATGAGGCATGGGACCGGTTCAAATTATACCTTGTGAGATCACCAAATCATGGTTTCCCAGAACATATTTTGATGGAAAACTTTTACATGGGTTTAGACCCGCTTTCCCAGTCAATTTCCAAGAATGCCGCGGATGGGTCCTTCATGGACAAGTCATTTGCTAGGATTACTCAAATTCTAGACAAGATGGCTAAGCACAATCAAGCTTGGCATTCGGAAGATACAAGTGGTGGGATCTCTTATGGTACTCCTTCTCTTTCAAACATGATAAAGGAGAACAACGAGAGAGACTAAGTGATTGCCGGTGTTGCCACGAACATTGATGTATTGACAAAGATGCTCACGAAAAGTCAAACTAAAAAGGTGAATATGGTGGAAGACACACAATCAATGGGGAATCAAGATTTTGAAGAAGCGAATTATGTCCAAAACTCTCAAGGTGGTTATCGCCAACAAAGCAATTGGAGGCCAAACCCGCAAGGGCAAGGCCAACAAAATTGGCGCAATGAGAAAAGTGGCCAAGGAACTTTGAACAACAACAACAATAATTATTCCAATAGAAGTTCCAACCATTATGTACCACCGCGAGGGCAATATCCCAACTCTTCACAATACAAGCAGGGGCCATCAAATGAATCCAAAATGGAGGGGATGCTAGAGCAAATTTTGCAAAATCAAGAGAAAAGTAATGCAACAATGAGGAACATGTCCGAGGTGGTGGTTTCACACACCGCTTCGATTCAAACACTTGAAATGAAAATGAGAGATCTATCAAGAGAAAAAAGTCCCAAGCAAAAAGGCACTCTTCCGAGTGACACGGTGGTCAACCCAAAAAGCGGCCCAAATGGGTCGACATCTCATTGCATGGCCATCACAACGAGAAGTGGTAAGGTGCTCCAAAATGAGAGTGAGCAAGTGATTGATGTTGAGAACATTGATCAAGAAATGGAAGCACGAAGTGAGTTGCCGGTAGTAGTGGAAGTTGAGGAGGCCCCCCAAGAAGTAGAGATTCAAAGAGAAAAAAATAGAGAGGCCACTTGCAAGGATCATTTCCCTATGCCTTTTATTGATCAAATACTTGATCGGCTAGCGGGACGATCTTTCTATTGCTTCCTTGATGGGTATTTCGGCTACAATCAAATCAACATAGCCTTGGAAGATCAAGAGAAAACCACCCTCACTTGCCCATACGACACATTTGCTTTTAGTCGGATGCCCTTTGGGTTGTGCAATGCTCCGACCACCTTTCAACTATGTATGATGTCCATCTTCTACGATATGGTGGATGACTTCTTGGAAGTTTTCAGGGATGATTTCTCGGTGGTTGGTGATTCTTTCGAGCATTGTCTTGACATCCTCCGACAAGTGCTAAAACGGTGTGAGGAAACCAATCTTGTGCTAAAGTGGGAAAAATGTCACTTCATGGTGGATGAAGGGATTGTGTTGGGGCACAAAATTTTAAAAAGGGGCATTGAGGTTGATCGGGCGAAGATTGAGGTCATCTCCAAACTCCATCCTCCAACTTCGGTAAAGGGCGTCCGAAGCTTTCTTGGTCATGCCGGCTTTTATCGGCGCTTTATCAAGAACTTTTCAAAAATTGCAAACCCTATGTGCAAAATCCTTGGAAAAGATGCCAAGTTCGTGTTCTGCCGTAAAGCATTTGAGGAGCTTAAAGAAAAGCTCACCACGGCCCCCATTATTGTCACACCGGATTGGTCTCTCCCATTTGAGCTTATGTGTGACACCAGTGGTGTATCTATTGGAGCGGTTTTGGGTCAAAGGAACAACAAAGTTCTCCACCCATCTATTACGCAAGCAAAACTCTAAACGATACCCAAATGAACTACACAGTGATTGAGCAAGAACTCCTTGCTATTGTATATGCTTTTGAGAAATTTCAAGCTTATCTTTTGGGATCCAAGGTGGTGGTCTACACAAATCATGCTGCCCGTCGCTACCTTATGGGGAAGAAAGATGCCAAGCCAAGGTTAATCCGGTGGGTCCTTCTATTGCAAGAATTTGACTTTGAAGTCAAAGACTGGAAAGGCACTGAAAGTCAAGTTGCAGACCACCTCTCTCGAATTGAAGAAAACGGGCGCATGAAAGATGATCTAGATATCGATGATGCCTTCCCTGATGAGCATATTTTGGCATTATCTTCTTCCTCAGCACCTTGGTATGCCGATATTGCAAATTATTTGGTGAGTGAGCTCAATCCAGATGGCTTGGAAGCATATCATAAGAAATAGTAGAATGCGATCGCATAAGGCACAAAGAGAGATCGCATAGCTGTTATGTGGACCGCAGATGGCTCAAATGGACCGCAGAACTCCACAGAAAGATTGGCTAAATTCAAGAGCAAAAATGCGATCGACTATGCGATCTCATAACTCATCTGCAAGCCGCATAGTTGACCGCAGAACCTCTAGTACTTGAAGCCCATCTCGAGAATGGGAAGCAACTCTGCGGTCGCATGTCAAGAATGGGGACCGCAGAACACACAATGCGATGGGGAGCTGGAAACTAGGGTTTAAGTCTGCGATGGCCAGGTGAATAATGCGAACCGCATACCTGTTCTGCGACAGGAGTGCGGTCGCAGAGCTAACCTTAAAGGGAATTTTTGTTCGATTTTGATCCCCATTTTTGGCCCACTATAAATAGATTTAATTGGGTTTTGTGGGTCATTCTTGTATGGTTTTAGAGAAACATTCCCTCCATTGAATATTCTTCACTTTTGGAAGCATTAAAGCAAAGGTTCTTGAGTTTTTGTAAGCTTTCATGATATTTAATACCTTTATGTTTTTGTCATTAAGTATGTGTAGCTAGCCATAAACACTAAGGTTGTGGACCCAAAATGGGTGTTATGTATTTGGGTATTTAGCATTGAATATATGTATAATGGATTGTTTATATTTATTTACTCTTCATTTTTCATTTATTGTTAGTGGTTGCAAACATTGGCAAATGCCATAAATTCTTTCTTAGCTTGGAAAAGTGGGTTAGAATTGGTAAGAGTAAATACCAAAGACTCAAGGCTTTAAACCTTGTTCAATAGAATCACTTAGGAATAAGTGGGTTTTATTTGGCATTAAGTGATTGGTCTTCATTGCAACTCTTTTGTATTTCGGAAAATCATAAAGAGGAAATACTACCCTATTATTGAAAAATATTGAGTAGTCATTTAGAAATCATTTGCATATCTAAGGACTTCCCATTAAAAATATATCATATTAATACACATTAGCATTACACATCATTAAAGGGGACACAACCTTGGTTTAGTCAATCCTATTAATTACAACTTTAATTAGTCGTCTTTGTTACTATCACAATTGCAATACTACACTATCAATTCCTATATTCATGTTACATTAACGGAATAGGGATAAGATTTGAGTTAAAAATCACACTACCGAAGTAACTTTTTCACGCCTATTCCCTGTGGGATTTGACCCCAACCTTGTTGGGTTCTTATATTCGACCGCTTTACACTATTTTTAAGTGTAATTTGAGCGTATCAAAATTTGGCGTCGTTGCCGGAGAACAATTGGCGTAACTTAGGTTGTTTGAGAAGTAAGCTTGAGTGCTTTGATCCAAACTTGTGAATATTTGTGCAATTATATTTCTTGTTTATTTTCTTAATTTTCCATAAAAAAAATTATGGCATCATATGATGAATATTGGTCAGATGGTAGTTGTTCATATTTTGATGACCCTTGTCCTTACTGTGGAGGACCACACTCGTGGAAAAATTATTTAATTCTCTCGGGGATGGATTGTGCGCACAATCTCAAACCTATGAGTGGATCACTTGTGATAGGTGTTTTTGCCAAAATGGTCATTGGGATGATTATGTATATTTGTCTGTCCCTTTACCGAGCCCCCACTACGATGAATCTACTTTTTGTGATGGAAATTTTAGGGGCCATGAAGTGGAGGAAAATGAGCATGGTAGAAACGGAGAGTTCAAGCTCATGTTGGAATGCTTACTTGAAAAAGGGAATCATGAGATAAATTCCTTGGAAGAGCTTCTGGAGACTAATCTTCAAAACGATTTGGCACTTGAAAGGTTGCACTCACAAATGGATGCAATGATTGAAGCTTCAAGGATCCAAAAAGCCTTGGAGATGAGTGACAACCAAGAAGTTGAAAATTCTTCTTGGCACTTGAACAAAGCCAAGAAGAACTCTCAAATGCTCAAAGTGAGAGGATGATGCACATGTTGGAGGCCATTCTCTAAAATGAGGAAAAGCACAACCTTGCGCTTGAAGAATTGAAAAATGATGTGGCTCAAAATGGTGAACACATCCGCACTTTGGAGGATCAAATGCAAGCATTGATGGAAACTCATCATGCATCTCAAGTTGAAAGTGTGGATGGAAGTCAAGAAGAATTCAATTCCGAAGGTGAGAGTGAGTGTTACTTTGAGGAATCAAGTCTTGAACATCTGCCAATCGACTCCATGAGTGTTAGTGATGCCAAAAAAAATATGGAATTAGAGTCAACCGGGATAATTGAAAATTTTGTTGAAATTGACTCTATTCTAGGGGAAGTTGAGGATGTCAAAATCCGGAAAAATTTGCAAGTTGGAAGTTTGAAGGCACATTCGAAGCACTTCTCAACATTGGAATTGTGTGGTAAAACGGGAGTTGAACTACACGAGTCAATGGTTTGTTGCGAGGAGGAAATATTCATACCATACATCTTGCAATTTGAAGAACCAAGGAAGCAAAATGACATTCCTCACATGAGAGCCAAGAAGTGAAAAATGAAGAAATTAAGGCTTGGCTCGATCATCTACTTACCACCCCCCACCGCCCGAGGACACAAGCTGGATTCCAGGCTTGGTGCCCAGTTCATATCGTCGAAGTGGCGAGAAAAGTGGTAAAAGTTGACTTGCGTCGTGCCACGACGTTAAATGCGGCGCTTGGTGGGAGGCAACCCATCGTTTTTCAAAATATTTGGTTATTTTTGAAATTTTATTTTTTAGAATAGCTTCTTATATTTTTTCTAACCAATCTACCAAGTTTCAGAATTTTTGGAGTTGATTTGAGCAGGTCGGGGTGACCGGATAGCCACAAAACAGTGATGGTGCAAAAATTTGCAGTGCAGCACACTGTTGCACTCTGCGATCGCATATCAATAAGTGAAATCGCACAGTGGTCGCCGCATGTGCACTCTACGCTCGCAGAGCTGTAAATGTCATTGCATATCACTCCCTTTATTAAAACCATGCGATCGCGCAAAGAGACCTGCGAACGCACTGTGGACCAGGTAAGTCAAATTATTTTAATCCATGACACGCCCCAATACCCATTTTTCTACACAAAATCAGAAGTTCTCCCTCTTGGCTCTTAAAAATTCATCAAAGGTTCCTTCTTTCAATTTCACACAACTAATCGAGTCAAATCTCTCTGGTATGTCTTTCATTACTCTCTTCTTTCTTTAACTAGTTAATTTTCGTTTAATATTGGTGTAAGTAACCAATTAGTTTACTTTTTTCCACATATTCAATCTTCTTTTTATTTCTAGATTAAAGTTTTTGTGATTCGTAGTTTGATTGTGTGAATGCTTGCTGGGTGAGGATTGGTTGAGTGAAAATCTTCTAAATCTAGAATGAATTTTGGGGCTGAATTTGTGCTTAATTGTTCAAAAAATGGGTGTACAAAATTTGTGTCCTTTGTGTGTTTGAAGAAATGCCCAAGAGAAGGAACATAACTGGGTGACACTTACCCTGTGCGCTCGCATTGCATTTTCTTCGATCGCACTATGTCAAAAAAAAAGTTCAGGAACAAAATACACTGTGCGATCGCATAGCACTGTCCGTGATCGCACAGTGCTGCCAGCAGTAACCCAAAATTTTCCCTTAGGCGATTGCAATGATATTTCTGCGATTGCACTGCCTTCCAGTGTTGGCAGCAAAACAGTAGCTCGGTAGTTTTTTGTGTTGCTACTTCGCGGCTCTTTTCTTTGGCCTAAATACATTTTAATACTCTATAAAAGGTACCTGTAAATGCGTTTAACATTTGGTTCAAACTTGTAGGTACTTTGTTCATAAAAATGGCCTCGGAAAATTTTGACAACGTGAAAAATGTGCCAGAATTTATTCCCCCAGCTGTGGAAGAAGAGTACTTTGATGTAACAAGATTCACCCGAATGTGAAAGGAACTATGACAGGCTCATGGAAAAGAGCATTGTCAAAGAAAGGGGCATCCATCTCGACTGTCACGACCTAGAATCCTAATCCGAGTCGTGATGGCGCCCAACGACGGGGTTAGGCAAGCCAACAATAATTATACCAAGTGATACCTTTCCATCTAGTTAAAAAGTCAAAGATTCCCAATTTATAACGACAAACATGATACTAGCCTTGAGCGGAAGTGAAATCCTAGTAGATACAAGCTGAAATAAAATGCACACATAGATATACATCCCAAAACCCCAAAAATATAAATATACACTACGCGTGTGTGCCAGGAACTAGCGTCACGAGTGTCATGGGCAACTACTGAATATACAATGACTACAATATATACAGAGTCTCCGTCTGAATGAAATGAGCGGAGAAATGTAACAAAAGCGCTCCAGGGTGCTGCTAGGAAGTCGGCTAGAAAGCAGCTCACCGAGAAGTATGACCACGGTATCAATATCTAGCACTGGCCTGATAGTCAGACGTGCCAGCCTCCGGACCTGTACAGTCAAGTACAGAAAAGAAAAGAAAGTGCAGCATGAGTACATATTAAATAAATATGTACCCAGTGAGTATCCCGCCTAAACTCGAAGAAGTAGTGACGAGAGGTCGACTCGATACTCACTAGGGTCCAGCAGTAATAACATATGATAAAATATGATGAAATATGGTAGGCATGTCAGGGAAAAATAAGCAACAAGTACACGTACAGAGAACAGAAAAATCCAAACACTTACTGAACTTAAACAATAAAGCACTTTCAAAAGTAAGACCACCGAATGAAAACAAAAATCACAAATTCTTTCAAATCCGCCATGGCGTACACCCCGCTCCCATATATTTCACAATTTCATTTCAAATCCGCCGTGGCGTACGACCCACTCCCATATATTTCATAATTTCATTTCAAATCCGCCGTGGCGTACGACCCGATCCCTTATATTTCACAAATTCATTTCAAATCCTCCGTGGCGTACGGCCCGCTCCCTTTTATTCCACAATTTCATTTCAAATCCGCCGTGGCGTACGGCCCGCTCCCTTATATTTCACAATTTCATTTCAAATCCGACGTGGCGTACGGCCCGCTCCCTTATATTTCACAATTTCATTTCAAATCCGCAGTGGCGAACGTCCCGCTTCCTTATATTTCACAATTTCATTTCAAATCCGCCGTGGCGTACGTCCCGCTCCCTTATATTTCACAATTTCATTTCAAATCCGTCGTGGCGTACGACCCGCTCCCTTATATTTCACAATTTCATTTCAAATCCGTCGTGGCGTACGGCTTGCTCCCTTATCTTTCACAATTTCATTTCAAATCCGTCGTGGCGTACAGCCCGCTCCCTTATCTTTCACAATTTCATTGAACCTCAGAAGAACGACACGATGCAAAACATAATTTCGTAGTAAATATAGCATTACAATAAATCATATGAGCATTTCAACGAAAAGAAAGAAACATATCTAAGGCATTACAAGAAAAACACACAAGGCATGATGTGGGCTTAACTACCCAGACAAAACAATAATAGCCGCTACGTACGAACTCTCGTCATTTGGCACGTACGTAGCACCCAAACAAGTGAAACATAGCATATAAATCACCTATGGGGACGATTCCCTCTTACAAGGTTAGAAATGAGACTCACCTCGTGTCAAATCTACCCCTCGGACACAATTGCGCCCGAAACTTCGAACTCTATACCCGAGGACTCGCAACTAGTCAAAAGATATATAATAACATCAATGCATGCACAATGCGGGAAATTACCCTAGTTATTTACTAAATTCGCTATTCTTGAAGAATTTCCAAATTCCAACCCCGGTCCCGCATGATCAAATTCCGAAAATTCTCGAAGGGATCACTCACCCATAGCCTAAGGATCATTAATGTGTGATTTCTACTTGAATTCATGGCCTAAAGAGGAAAATCACAAAGTCCTCAAGAATCCTAAAATTACTACCTAATTCCATGATTTTTGATAACTTAGTGGGGAATTTAAGTAGGAATAAATGCTTGAAACCAGTGTTAAATAGGGAATTTACTTACCTCAAGTACTAGGTTGAAGGCCCTCTTGGAAGCTTTCAAAAACACAAGGAAGAAGATGGAAATGGAAAGAATAACTTAAATCCCGTATATAAACTACCCTTCCCAGATGTCCCTTCATCGCGAACGCGACAGGGGCATCGCGTCCGCAAAGGCCAATGGCCCAGGCCTCAAGAGGCCCTTCTATGCGAACGCGAGAGAGAGCCCGCAAACGCGGAGGCTAGATGGGCTAGACCTTCGCGAACGCGGTTGGACGGGGGCAAACGCGAAGACAAATGGTAGTTGGGCCGGCCTAATTGGCTGGACCCTATGCGAACGCGACAGAGGGTCTGCGAACGCGGAGGCTAGCTGGGCTACACCTTCGCGAACGCGGCTGGAGGGGTGCAAACGCGAAGGCTAGGTGGCCCAACCCATCGCGAACGCGAGCGGGGGAACGCGAACGCGTAGATAATCCGTAGCCCCTGCCCAATTCGTTCTTCGCGAACGCGGCCACCCTCCCGCGAACGCGAAGAAGGAAACCAGATACAGAAAATTATGATTTTTCTAACTTAGCTCCCGGGGGTCTAAAACACACCTGAGCCCCTCGAGACCCTGTCCAAAAGCACCGCCAAGTCTGTATTCATGATATGGACTCGCTCGAACTTCCGGAACACAAAAAACAACAACGAAACTCGAAATCAAACCCCAAAACCAAATTAATCAAACTTAAGAACTTTGAAATTCTAGAATTCACTTCAACGCGCCAAATCGGCCTAAACTACTCGCAATGACTTCAAATTTTGCAGACAAGTTATAAATGACACAACGGAACTATTCCCGGTCTAGGAATTTCAATCGGACCTCGGGAACATAAAATCACCTTTCAAGCCAAATTTCAAATTCTTTAAAAATATCAAAACGTCATTAACTCCAATTTTCCTCATTTTGATCCGAACCCAATCAAATCAAGTCTGTTTCTTACCGAATTTCACAGATAACTTATATAACACATATTGAACCTGTTCCAGGCTCTGAAATCATAATACGGGCCCGACAGCATAGTTTTCACATCAAGGTTCATTTTCATAAAACAATATTCTTTAAAAATTCATGTCTCGGACTTGGGTCCTCCGAATTCAATTCCGGGCATACGCCCAAGTCCCATATTTTCCTACAGACCTTCCGGAACCGTCGGATCACAGATCCGGGTCTGTTTACCAAAAATGTTGACCAAAGTCAACTTTATTCAATTAATTATCACAATTTAACTCTTAATCAAGTTTTTTCACATAAAGGCTTCCCGGCTACGCGTCCGGGTGGTGCATGCACATCGAGGTGAGATTAATGGAGGCTTTCGGGCCTCGGAACATAGTCCAAATTAGATGCACATAAGATGAACCCTTTTTAGGTCATCAAGATCTCCCCCTCTAAAACAAACGTTCGTCCTCGAACGGACATAGAATCGTACCTGAAGTGCCGAATAGTTGTGGATACCTGCTCCGCATGTCCTCCTCGGACTCCCAAGTTGCCTCGCCGACTGGTTGGCCCCTCCACTGGACCTTTACGGCGGAAATTCTCTTAGACCTCAACTGGCGGTCCTGCCTATCAATAATAGCGATTGGCTCCTTCTCGAAGCCCAACTTCTCATCAAACTGAATAGTGCTGAAATCAATCACGTAAGAGAAATCGGCATGATATCTCCGGAGCATGGATACATGAAATACCGGATGAACTCTCGATAAGGCAGAGGTTGAGCGAGATCATAAGCAACCTCTCCGACTCGCCTCAACACCTCGAAAGGGCCTATAAACCTGGGGCTTAGCTTGCCTGATGAGTGGAAATTTTACCACTCATTTTAGCCTCTTTTCAGTAGATTTTGTGCTACTCAATGGGTATTTAAAGTTATGATCGGTGTATAATTTCTCTATTTGCAGGAAAATGATGCCATGAAGTGGTTAAGGTCAAATTGGAGTGCAATTGAGAAAAAAAAGAGTAAAGAAGAGAAAAAAGGGGAGCAATGGCCGAATGCGATCGCATATGCAACATGCGAAGCGCATTTCGAGCCCAGAGATCGCATACCGCAACAGAAAGTTGAATCAAGATTAATAAGTGAAATGCGGTCAAATATGCGACCGCATATCACAAATACGGTTCGCATTTGAGTCGCATCACTATCTGATGCCTGAAGCTACATTGTAAATGCGACGCACAAATGCAATCGCATATAGCTAATGCGGACCGCATCTCTCAAATGCGACGACCCTCTGGGACCTAGGGTTTTGATGTGCGACGGAAAGAGTGAAGATGCGAATTGCATCCCTGATATGCGACAGGGATGAGATCGCATATCAGCCCGACGGGGGTGTTTTTGTCCACTTTTCACTCGAAGATTTGGCCCTCTATAAAAAGCATACCTTGGCAACATCTTGGGGATCGATTGGAAATCAATTTTTATCTATTATAGATCGATCTTTGAACATATTTTAAGCTTTGTAAATATATTTTGAGTAGAGAAGAACANTTTGTATTGAATATCTAAGTGTGTAGTATTTTTCCAACACTTGAATATGGTTTATGGGAATATTCATATTTAAAGTGTTGACTAAATACCTTGTTGTGCTTATGTATTGAATGATTTTCATATATTTGTGAAGTGGGTGTTTGTTATTTTAATTATTCTTGTTCTTTAATGTTTCCAAAGGGATTAGCTAACCCTAGGACTCGCCCATTAACTCCGAATTAGTTTTGGAAAAGATTATTTGGGGTTGGGAAAGATTAATTAACAAGAACTTAAGGCTTTAACCCTCATTTTATAGATTCTACCTAGGGATAGCATTGAACTAATTGTAGCCAAACTCTGAAG
>ML283448.1:0-19814 GCA_005239495.1 Nicotiana undulata | reverse complement strand
TTTATAAAACTGCCCAGGGATTTCTTAACTGCGATCGTGACAAGGGGCATGCGATCGCGAAGGACAACCGGCCAGACCTCTGCGATCGCGGCATAGGTCCTGCGATCGCGAAGGCCAACTGGCCAGACCTCTGCGATCGTGGCAGAGGTCCTGCGATTGCGAAGAACAAACTCACCCGGCCCAGAAGCGACTTTATGCGATAAAAGGCTGCGATCGCGAAGGTGTGGAACCCAGACCTCTGCGATCGCGAAGGGGAAGCTGCGATCGCAGAGAACAATCCATAGCCCAGCAAAATCCTTCTCCGCGATCGCAACCCTCCTTCTGCGACCACAGAGAAGGAAACAAGATAACAGAAATTCTAGTTTTTCCAACTTAGCTCCCGGGGGTCTAAAACACACCCGAGCCCCTCGGGACCCCGTCCAAAGCACCGACAAGTATTTGTTTATGATACAGACTCGCTCAAACTTCCGGAACCTGAATAACAACAACGAAACTCAGAATTAACCCCAAAACAAAATTTAATCAACACTTAAGAACTTGAAATTCTAGAATTCACTTCAATGCGCCGAACCGGCTTAAACTACTCGGAATGACTTAAAATTTTGCAGACGAGTTATAAATGACATGAAGGAACCATTCCCTGTCTTGGAATTTTATTCGGACCTCGGGAACATTAAATCACCTTTCAAGCCAAATTTCAAATTCTTTAAAAACCTCAAAACTTCATTAACTCAAATTTTCCTCATTTTGATCCGAAACTAATCAAATCAAGTATGTTTCTTACAAAATTTCACAGATAACTTAAATAACACATATTGAACCTGTTCCGAGTGCCGAAATCATAATACGGGCCCGGCAGCACAGGTTTCACATTAAGGTTCATTTTCATAAGCCTTTAATATTCTTATAAAACAATTTTCTTTGAAAATTCATTTCTCGGACTTGGGTCCTCGGAATTCGATTCCGGGCACACGCCCAAGTCCCATATTTTCCTACGGATCTTCCGAGACCGTCGAATCACGGATCCGGGTTCGTTTACCAAAATTGTTAACCAAACTCAACTTTATTCAATTAATTTATCAAAAATTTAACTCTCAATCAAGTTTTCACATAAAGGCTTCCCGGCTACGCGCCCGGGCTGTGTACGCACATCGAGGTGAGATTAATGGAGGCTTTTGGGGCCTCGGAACACAGTCAAAATTAGATGCACACAAGATGACCCTTTTTTGGGTCATCACATTATGGGTTATTCCTCTTATTCTTTGTTATTTCTGTAAATCAGTGTTATGTTCTAGTTTGAATCCCTGATTTATGTGATTCTTTTACCCTACTTTGCCTATTCTTTCCTATATTATGTTTACTCCGTTCATTTGTGATACTTTCCTTTAGTTAAATATTGCCTTATATTGGAATCCATGATTCCCTGTGATTGATATCCTCTATTCTCTACTGAATTCAACCTCTAAAATATTTTCTTACCTTATTTTATGGTCGATGATGCTTTCAAAATGATTCTTAAGCATTTTCCTTAATTAGATTTTCTGAACCTAGCCTCTATTGCATGTTCTATACTTTTGCTATGCTGAAACTATTTCCTTATATGTTCTATTCAGCCTTATATGATTTCCTTCCTTATTTATTATCTGCTTATTACCATTTGAAGTTAACTCCTTAATTAAAGGGGGTACTTATGCTGATGTTATATTATTTGATACCTAGTTCCATAATTACTGATTGACTTTGATTCTTACCTTATTATTCTACCTAGTTTCTACTATATATACATTCTCTCTCATTAACACAAGGACGGACACATTGGTTCTAACTATCTCTCACACAAAAACTCTCTTTTGCTCTCTCTCTTTTCTTTGGTTACTCACTATTGTTCTAAGTCAGCCGGTTGTAAGCCAAGGATGACAACTACACTCTCTTGTTCTTCACTTTTGTGTTTATTATCTCTCTACTTGTATGTCCTGATTTCAATTAAAGACTCAAAAACAATATGTTTCTTTTGTTCTTTCAGTTCATCATGTTCCTGATTTGTTTCTATCTCTGGTTCAGTTGTTCAACATGTAATTAACCTCTTTATGTTAGTTATGTATTATCTATTTAGGGTAAGCATGCTCTTATCTGACTTTACCCTATGTTTGTGTACTACTGCTTAGTCTTGGTATGCACCTAGTGGGCTATTGTCCTAAGCTATCTTAATGTTATGCTCGAGCATGTTTAGTATACTGTCTCCCAACCCCCATAAACCCCGTAAAGCATCTCTAATTCTATAGTTGTGTTCTAATTGACACCCCTGAATCTATATCTTACAACCTGTACCAAGTGCAAAGGATCTCCGCCTGTTATGTATTTGCCCTACATGCTATATTTGTCCCCAATCCCCATTACCCTGTGTGAAGGTTTTTCTTTGAGTAACCTATTTTGGTTCCATGTTTGGTTTGTTGTTTATGTGATTCCACAACTGGTTTTCAAAAGGTTGTTTACTAAACAACTCTCTTATTTTACAAAACTATTTCAACTAAGTCTCTTTCAACACTGTTTCCCTACTAAGACCCTTTCAAAACTATGTCAAGAACTCTCACTTTACTCTTAAGTCCTTAAGTTTTGCCCCTCCAATGTATGACTGCTTAGGGATCCCTATGAGATCCCTCTGAACTCTGATGCATTGGGGTTGGCTCTTCCACACTGCACTTACTCAATTATGGTTGTGAAATCTGGGTGTGAGCACTGCCCGGGATCCCTTGAGGTCCTTAAGGAACTCCAACACACCCGGATATGAGAAAGGCTATGAAACATTGGGCACATGAGGTTCTGGCCAGTTTTGGTATAATTTGGGCCTGTTTTCAGGCTCTCTATAGTGTAACTTCTTATTTTCCTTTATCTATTTTATGTAATTTATTCAATATTAGTTTGTAATAATTATTGTAAACGAATATTGGGGATGGCTAGTGAAAAAGGGAAGGTTAGCTATCTATGTTATCAGTATTAATGGGTAGAAACCATGCCTTAAGTTTACATTTCCTATACGTGCATTAGAATCCATGTTTAGGATCAATACATTCTGAGTATATCATGCATTAGACACCATGTTCTTAGGTCCCATGTATACTGTTTCAGCATCTCATGTGACACTATTTTTATCACCTAGAAATCATGCTTCTAGGCTAAATAGCAGCATTAACAAAGAGCTGTTACTCACGTGCATTCATGCCTTTACAAATCCTGCCCCTTGCATTAGACACCATGTCCTTAGGTACTAATTCAGCATCATATTTCCACTACTGCATGTTTATGTTTATCATTTAGAAATCCTGTTCTTAGGATAATTAATGTAAACTACACAAATCCTGCTAAACAACTCAGCAATTCTATATGCACTTAGAGATTATGCTTTTAGGAATCATATCTTAATCATTCTGCATCTCTATGAACGTAGTAGATACCATGCTCCTAGGTCTCGTTTAAAACGCCTAGTTAAATAACTGATGCATGAAAAAAGACAAGACAACCTCATATTTGACCACCTTGTTTTAAATAAACTGGAAATAATCCCTGCATATTTTGTAACACTTAGAACAACACGCTTTAGGTATAACAACTTCTAAACATATTTCTTTTAACAATTCTAGTGATCACTGTGCATTATCCTACGCCTAGGCAAGCCTTAGGTATTCAACCTTTATAAAACTAGAAAAAATGTCTCTTTTTTTGTGTGTTTACTGCTTAATGGCTAACAGGCATAAAAATCAGTAGGCAAACTGATTAGGTCCCCTGCTTCTGAGTTTATAAAACCAAATCTGCATATCTCTTGTGTTCTGATATTCACGTAGACATCATGCCTTAGGATCTTGTCTAATAAAAATGCCTTTGTGCGTGTGTTTGAGTCGTGTTGTTTATGTGCATTACTTGTGGAGGTAAATCTGAGCCTTTTAACTGCCTTTCTCTGCTCTTATTTGTTATAGTCTTATTTGTTCTTGCATGTCGCCTAGTATTTTCTCCTTTTAACCTTAGGGGACTGTCTAGAACTGCCTATAGGTAGAGGTTCTAATTTCCTACGGGACCATTAAGAAGGGACGGGTAACAGCACGCAATAGAGGTCGTTAAATAAAACTCGCTTAAAAACCTCTATTGGGTGGGAAAGGGTAGATATGGATATGATGACCGGTGCACTAATGCCACGTGTAGCCCCTCTTCTGAGGAGTGATCACCGGGAATTGTACCGATGTGATCCTATAGGATAAACAAATTAGGATCCCCCCNGCTTGAAATTACTTCAAGGGGAAGGTGTTAGGCACCCCTCAAAGTCCACAACTGTGGTTCCCGGCCAAACAAGCTTTGTGAATTTCGAGACAAGTATCACATAAGCAATGAAAACATATAGGTAGAAGAGATAAAGGGTTTTGAAAAAGGTTCGCAGTCTAAGCACACATATGTGCTAAAGTTTAAAGATTGTAAGTCTAAACACATGTAGAAGATTCTTTAAAGTAATTATAGCCTATGCATATATATATATATATATATATATATATGCATAGGCTATAATTACTTTAAAGAATCTTCTACATGTGTTTAGACTTACAATCTTTAAACTTTAGCACATATGTGTGCTTAGACTGCGAACCTTTTTCAAAACCCTTTATCTCTTCTACCTATATGTTTTCATTGCTTATGTGATACTTGTCTCGAAATTCACAAAGCTTGTTTGGCCGGGAACCACAGTTGTGGACTTTGAGGGGTGCCTAACACCTTCCCCTTGAAGTAATTTCAAGCCCTTACCCAATCTCTAGTTATTCAAATATGTGTTGTAAATGACCCTTAGTAGGTGCCCTAACGCACCTTAATTCGTTAGGTGGCTACTCTTCAATTCTTTTATATACCCCATTCCCAAAAGTAAGCGAGTTGTCCCAATAATGTCAAAACCCTGACCGATCCGAAAGGAGAGGGGAAAAAGGGGGCGCGACAGCTTGGCGACTCTGCTGTGGACCTTAGGCTTTTACCACTTAAAAGTGCTTTGTGAATTTGTACCTTTACATTGTTAATATTGGCATCCCTTTCCCTTTCCCTTTCCCCTTTATGTGCAATTTAATTGTTTATTTCTTTCAAATATTTAGTCTTTTCCAAAATCAAAACTGATATGTTTCCTTGTTTCCCTTTGTAATCACTTTTTTAAATTACAAATGCTGTATTTACCGCTTTCAAAACGTGCAAATACATGACTACATGCTTTTATTTCTTATTGTTGCATAACCATGCTCAACATCATATTCCACTTGTGCCAATACACATCCTATAGTAACGCCTGATGAGTTGTTGCGCTCTTCCTGTTTTATATCACCCCTAAATTCGGAAAGGCTTATTTGCGGTAAAACTAGTCGATCAGCGGTGCAGTCGGCAGTTCCGTGCCTTCCCCCTTGAGTTGTCCGCTCAAGGGTACCAGTATAAAATCCCATAGAAACCTTACTCTATTATACTGTACATGCATCATGGTCATACCTAGCTGGGTTAATGTGTTGTCCGCACGATAACCCTTTAAGACAGCCTTGTCCAAAGTCCACCGGGTTTTCCATAATCCCAAGGGACATAATCACATTTTGTGCATTCATTTGGAGAACTAAATGCTTGTATGTTAATCATAAATGTATAAAAAGTCGAGTCTGGCGGGGGTAAGGGCCTAACTATGTTTGCCTTGCAGAAATATGAGGCACGAAGTCCCTAGATTCGGCATGGTGAGCAACATCCCTCCAATGCTCCTGAACTGGTGGGAGGATCTTAACTCAAATGATAAGAAACATGTCAAGAAATAACTGGGTAACTTACCGTCTCTCCTAGACATCCAACCCAACAACATGTTGATTGAGACTGCCACCTTATTTTGGGATAATGAAAGAGCCGTGTTCCATTTTGGGAACATTGAGATGACACCACTGCTAGAAGAAATAGGAGGATTAGCTGGGTTAGTCTGGGAAACCCCTAGGTTGCTGATACCTGAAAACCGCACAGGCAAGGGCTTTCTGAAAATGATGGGTCTGAAGAAGAACGCTGAGTTAGAGTGTTTGAAACAGTCATACATACTCTTTGAGTACTTATATGAAAGGTACGGTCACAACAAATTATATCGTACCTACCACGATGAATTTGCCATTACATCTTTGGGACATTCACTGTAGGGTATTTGTATTCATTGCATGTTTTCTGGGATTGATAGCATTTCCAACAAAGAAAGAAAGTATCCACACTAGGCTAGCCATGGTAACCAAGGCTTTAATGGAGGGTATTGACGGGCAAGCCTTCAACATTGTCCCAATGATCATAGCAGACATTTACCGAGCTTTGGAACGCTGTCAAAGAGGAGCTAAGCACTTCGAGGGTTGCAATTTGTTACTACAACTATGGCTCTTAGAACTTCTCCAAAAGGGCCAATACCACCAAGAACTTCCGCGAAGGGCGTGGAACGATCACATTGCCTTCCATCACCCCAAGCGGATGACATATATTCCTGATAGGTTTGCCCAGCCAGAGACTGCCAAGGAGTGGGTAGAATTCTTTGATAATCTCGCTGAGGAGCAGGTGCAATGGATGTTCGAGTGGTTCCCGACGGACGAATTCATCATCAGGTCCAGGGATGCACCACACCTAGTGCTGATTGGGTTGAGAGGTATATATCCTTACGTTCCTCTACGAGCCATGAGACAAGCAGGCAGAAAGCAAGTTGTGCCAAGGGTCGACAAGATGAGCCATTTCCGAGCTGATTTCCAAGATGATGATATTCCCTACAAGTGCCAAGCCCAACACATGTGGCACTTCAAAATTATCCTGGAAAAGAATACTATTGAACCAGATAGGTACCACGCAGGATGTGCACCCTTCTATCTGGCGTGGTTAGAAGATGACTTGGATGGGTTAGTCAGGCCAGGGATCAGCCGAGGCCACAGAATTATAGACGAGAGTGCCGAGTCTCGGGTCAAGTACAATCGGCTTCGCAAGAGGATCCACGGGTCTAAAATGAGCACCGTGAGATACATGAAACCAATAAATGGTTGATCGAAGAATGGAAAGACATGGCCATCCGTTCCAACAAAAAGCTAGAATACTTGGAGCGGGGCATAGTAGAGCTGGAAGGTAAAATCATCAAAAGGGTCGAAGAGTGTCAGAAAGCTGAGGGAAACGAAAGAGGACATCTGGCCAGAGCGTACTTGTTGCTGGGACTACATGAGCTAGGGAACTTGTTCGATGGGATCAAGGATGCCGAATCTGGGGAAGGTACGTCTGGGACCAAGTAGAATAGATTTTCCTTTTTTCTTTTATCAATGTAATAAGGCCAATGGCTAGTGACTTTATTTCCTGCTTATTATTTTAGTGTCATTTTGGATTCGTCTATTTATATTAATTAAATGAGGCATTTTGGCATCTAAGTTCTCCAAATTAACTTGTCGCTAGGCCTACCTCGGGCACAACGAGGCTCCAAAATTAGGACACGCTTTTATATTCCTGCAATACGTGTTTAAATACTGTAATATTTTTCATAACCCTCACTGACTTGGCTACCTTTTGTTTTTGTTTTTGTTTTCTTTCTTTTGATTATTCCCCTCCCCAAAGGTTTGTTCGTGCATTCTGGCATCATCATCATACTACACAAGATCCAGGGGCCCTCCGCCTTCTTCTCCTCCTAGTCCACATAAGAAGCAAAGGCAAAAAGAAAATGGAATATTTGAGCAATATCAGGAAAGAAAACACAGTGACAGTTGAACAACAAAAGCTTCTGACAGTCAAGGCACTCAGGTCCAGAACGACGCCATGTCGCAACTTGAGCAAAGGTTGTTGAAGCTCCAAGGGGAGCTTGAGCTTTTCTGGAATTTGGAAAATCTACCTTCCTCACTCAGTATTCCAGATGCCAATCAAAACCCCATACCCTCTCAGAACAAACCAAACAAACAGAATCCTCCCACAACTCATCATCACACAACTCCACCGAAAAATCTGACTATTCTGCCACAATGCAACACTTTCCACAATCCAAGAAACACCCCACTGATTGTCCCTGAACCATAAAACTCCACAAATGACCACCTCTATACGCATGCGCCAAGCAATCCTAACAACCCCATCTACGTGGAGACTCTACATCACTCCACCCAACTCATCTCGTACACACCTGAATCCTGTGAGAAGGATATGCTTATAAGGAATTTGGCTGAAGAACTCAAGAAGCTGACTAGCTGAGTTCAAGGTGTTGAAGGAAGTAAGGGAGTTGAAGGATTGAACTATGAAGATCTCTGCATACAACCCGATGTTGAACTACCCGAGGGTTACAAACTTCCTAAGTTTGAGATGTTCGATGGTACAAGTGATCCTATGGTCCATTTGAGGACCTATCGTGATAAATTGGTTGGAGTGGGAAGAGATGAAAAGATTCGCATGAAGTTATTCATGAGGAGCCTCACAGGGGATGCTCTGTCTTGGTACATTAGCCAAGACCCTAAGAAGTGTTCCAATTGGGTGAACATGGCATCAGACTTCATGGACCGGTTCAATTTCAATACGGAGAATGCCCCAGACGTGTTTTATATTCAGAATCTTAAGAAGAAGCCCACGGAAACTTTCCGCGAGTATGCTACTCGTTGGAGATATGAAGCAGCTAAGGTCAGGCATGCCCTAGATGAAGAACAAACGAACAAATCCTTTGTCCGGGCACAAGACCCGCAGTATTATGAGTGGCTGATGGTGATTGAAAACCACAAATTCTCTGACATCGTCAAGTTAGGTAAGAGAATTGAAGAAGGGATTAAAAGCGGAATGGTCACCAATTTTGAAGCACTACAGGCCATGAACAAGCCCCTGCAATCTGGTGGCATATCCAAGAAGAAAGATGCAGGAACGATAATGGTTGCATAGGGACCCAAATCGCCGTTGGTACACCGAACTTCTCCACTCACATACCAAGCACCCCCACCAACGTATCAGTCAACACCTCCATCAACATATCAGTCATCTCCACCACCTACCTATCAGCCTACTTATCCCAGATATATACCTAACCAGCTCCTGTTTATCATGCATACAACTCTCAACCATCTCACTTCCAGCCACTCCCTACTCGCAATTATTTTCCAACAGCTCGACCCAATTATGACTGGAGGCTGGCCAAGCAATATACTACCATTGCTAAGCCTATTGACCAGTTGTATGAAAGACTAAAAGTTGCTGGTTATGTCACTCTTATCCCTGTTATAAATCTTGAGAATCCCTCTCAATGGTTAATCCAAATAAAACCTGTGCATACCATTCCGGCATGAAGGGACATACAATTGATGAATGTCGCTCACTAAAGATAAGATTCAATATTTGATTGATAACAAGACCATTCAAGCAAAGTAAGATACTCCCAATGTCCGCAACAATCCGCTTCCAGACCATAGGGGTGGAGGCATCAACATGAACGAAATAGAAGAAGATTGGGACCCGGAGGGGTCGAACAGGTTGATCATAGAAGGTGATGATCCAAAGAAGCCAGTAGTCACTCTTAATCATATCATAGTCCAGATTTAGCCATTCAGAGATGTTGAGGTAGCTAAGTTAGTCCCATTCAAGTTTGAAGAGGCACTACCCGCAGATGCACCTGTGCCGTTTGAGGTCAAAGTAATGCCACCTGCTGAGACACCTGTTCCATTTGAAGTGAAAGTAGCTGCACCAATCATAGTGACTGTGTCAACCACGCCACCTTTCTACACCAACGCTATACCCTGGGATTACGTGGCTGAGGTAAGAAGGAAAGGTAAAATCAAGATAGAAGAAGCCATTGCCGCACAAGGAATGACAAGGACCGGTAGGGTCTATACGCCTGAACATTTGGCAGAATCTAGCAAGCAGGTTTCCAGCAAGCCTCCCATCATTGAGAAAGGCCTAGATGATCTTTGGAGGAAGGTGCAGGCTAAAGAATACTCAGTCATCGATCAGTTGAACAAAAACCCAGCCCAAATATCCATTCTATCGTTGCTGCAGAATTAAGAGACGCACAAGAATACTCTGATGAAAGTGCTTAACGAAGCGTATGTGCGAAATAACATCACCTACGGGGAAATAACCAATATGGTAGGTCAAGTGCTGGAGACTCATAAGATCACTTTCCATGAGGACGAGCTGCATCCTGAAGGGTTAAGTCATAACAAAGCATTGCGCATCACTATGCAATGCGAGGACTACTTCATCACCAGGATTCTGATTGACGGGGGATCCAACCTCAATATATGTCCATTGACAACGCTCATGAAACTGGGAAAGGGGTTGTACGAGATCAGAGAAGGGTCTATGAATGTAAAAGCTTTCAACGGTTCTCAGAGGTCTACCATCGGTGAAATCAGTCTTTGTTTGCAAATGGGACCTACATGGTTCGAGGTTTATTTTCAGGTGATAGACATATCCACATCCTACAACCTATTATTGGGGAGGCAATGGATACATGCCACTGGGGCTGTGGCATCAACCTTACATCAGGCAATGAAGTTCGAATGGAACCACCAGGAAGTAATCATTCATGGAGATGGAAGCAACCCTATCTATAGTCTCCAGACCATCTTGGTGGTTGAAGGTAGAAAAAGGCTGGGTGGATAAACCTACCACCACATCGAGCGGGTCAATACAATAGACAAAGACAAATGGTGTGACGGTAAGATTGAAAGAATACTGAACTGGAGTGGGTATGAGTTTGGCAAAGGACTCGGCAAAAATATTCAAGGGATCTCCAAACCAATACAGCTCAAGCGCCATGGCACCACTTTTGGTCTGGGATACAAGTACATATGGCAAGAGTACAAGAACTGGTCGCCACCATGGCGCAGTCCTTATTACCCATTGGAACAGCTGATACCACATCCGGAGCAGACTTTTCAACATGCCGATATCATATGGGGGTCTGAACAAGAAGAAACACCGGCAACCTTGAAGAATATATTCTTGGAAGATGATGATATGGACTGTTGCGTCATTGTTGAGGAGGAGGAGGAGGAAGGCCCTTCCATCCAAGTCGTGAGCAAAGGATCATTCCTTAAGAATTGGACTGTCAGAACATCTAGGGCCCGACGAGTCCCGGGGTAGCAAGGTTGAACAAGCATTGTCTATTTTTATTTTTATTTGCTTTTCGCATTTCCATTTTTTGCAATAAGATCTTCAATGTTCCAAAACATTTGTTTAAATTATCAAAACGTTTTTATGAATCAATATTTATTATTACCGTTTTTCTCTCATCAATTCTTTCAATAAAACATTACCATTTCCTATCTTGATGAACCACTGACTATGACATGCAAAGAGACAACGCAACAAAGAGACAGTGATTCAGAAGAAGAGGATGATACCATACATGATGAAATTGTCAGAGAAGTTGAGGATATCGAGAATAGACCTAAGTCAAATCTGGACGAAATTGAGATTGTCAACCTGGGAGATTTAGAGAATGTCAAAGAAACTAGCATCAGCATTCACTTATAGCCATCAGAGAAGAAGGAATACACATAATTCTTGAAAGAATACGAAGACATATTTGCATGGTCGTACGATGACATGACTGGTATAAGTACATCCATTGAGGTTCACAAACTGCCAACCAATCCAATGTGCCCCCCGGTAAAACAGAAGCTCAGAAAGTTCAAGCCTGACATGAGTTTGAAAATCAAAGAGGAAGTTACCAAGCAAATCAACGTCAAAGTTCTCCGGGTGGTTGAATATCCAACGTGGTTAGCCAACATCGTGCCACTTCCTAAGAAAGATGGAAAGGTCAGAGTTTGTGTCGACTACCGGGATCTCAACCAGGCCAGTCCGAAGGATGATTTCCCTCTTCCAAACATACACATCCTTTTTGACAATTGTGCCAAGCATGAACTTCAGTCGTTCGTGGATTGCTTTGCTGGTTACCATCAGATTTGGATGGACGAGGAAGATGCCGAGAAAACAACTTTTATTATGTCGTGGGGAGTCTACTATTATAAGATGATGCCATTCGGCCTAAAGAATGTCGGGGCCACCTACATGAGAGCTATGACCACCATCTTCCACGACATGATACATAAAGAGATTGAGGTATATGTGGACGACGTCATTATGACATCCAAGAAAGCCACTGACCACATAGCAGATATGAGGAAATTTTTCAACAGATTGCGGAAATACAACCTAAAACTAAACCCCGCGAAATGTGCATTTGGGGTTCCTGCTGGAAAATTGCTTGGGTTCATCGTCAGCCGTCGAGGAATAGAATTGGATACATCAAAGGTCAAATCCATCCAAGAGTTACCACCGCCAAAAAACAAGGAAGATATGATGAGTTTCCTGGGGCGCCTTAACTACATCAGTCGGTTCATCACCAGTCCACGGTCACATGTGAACCAATCTTCAAGATGCTGAAGAAGGATGCTGCGACCAAATGGACCGAGGATTGTCAAAAGGCCTTCGACAGAATCAAGGAGTACATGTCAACACCGCCGGTCTTGGTACCGCCAGAGATAGGTAGACCCTTGCTACTCTACCTCACAGTACTAGATGGAGCTTTCAGCTGCATTTTGAGGTAGCACGATCAGACAGGGAGAAAATAGCAGGCTATATATTATCTGAGTAAGAAATTCAATCCATACGAGGCACAATATTCTCTATTGGAACGTACCTGTTTTTCTCTAACCTAGGTAGCGCAGAAGCTGAGGCATTACTTCTGTGCCTATACAACATATCTCATATCAAGGATGGACCCCTTGAAATATATCTTTCAGAAACCCATGCCCACTGGCAAGCTGGCTAAGTGGCAAATCCTGCTGAGCGAGTCTGACATTGTCTATGTGACTTAGAAAGTAGTCAAGGGACAAGCATTGGCGGACCATCTTGCTGAGAACCCTGTGGATGGAGAATACGAACCCCTGAAAACATATTTTCCTGATGAAAAGTGTTGTTCGTAGGAGAAGACATGGAAGAATCCTATGAGAGTTGGAGAATGTTCTTTGACGGAGCGGCAAATTTCAAAGGAGTCGGCATTGGAGTTGTCCTGGTATCGGAGACTGGTCAACATTACCCAGTATCTGCTAAACTCAGATTCCCTTGCACCAACAATATGGCAGAGTATGAAGCCTGTATCTTGGGGATCAACATGGCCATTGATATGAACATTCAGGAGCTGCTGGTAATTGGTGACTTAGACCTGCTAATACACCAAGTACAAGGAGAATGGGCTACCAAGAATTCTAAGATATTGTCGTATTTGCACCATGTGCAGGAATTGAGAAAGAGGTTCACAAAGATAGAATTTCGGCACGTTCCCAGAATTCAGAACGAGTTTGCCGATGCATTGGCCACTCTATCATCCATGATACAACATCTAAATAAGAACTTCATCGACACTATTCTAGTAAAGATCCATAGCCAGCCAGTATACTGTGCCCATGTTGAAGAAGAGGCAGATAGAAAACCATGGTTCCACGATATCAAGGAGTATTTGTCAAATGGAGAGTACCCAGAGCTTGCAAATCATACTCAGAAATGCACGCTTCAGAGATTGTCCAAAAGTTTCTTTCAAAGTGGAGGAACCCTGTATAGGAGAACTCCCGACTTGGGATTATTAAGATGTGTCGATACGAAGGAAGCCTCTAAGCTACTTGAGGAGATACATGATGGGACCTGCGGCCCACATATGAATGATTTTGTCTTAGCGAAGAAGATACACAGAGCCAGTTATTTCTTGATGACCATGGAGACGGAATGCATTAGTATGTTCGGAAATGCCACTGATGTCAGGTACATGCAGATATGATAAAGGTACCCCAAAACGAGCTCAATGCAACAAGCTCACATTGGTCGTTCGCCGCCTGGGGAGTGGATGTCATTGGACCAATCGAGCCTACAGCCTCAAATGGACACAAGTTAATCTTAGTAGCAATTGAGTATTTCACCAAATGGGTCGAAGCAACATCTTACAAAGCAATGACTAATAAAGTCATGGTAGACTTTGTTCGCGATCGTATTGTTTGTCGATTCGGAATCCCAGAGTCAATCATCACTGATAACGGTCCCAATTTAAACAGTGATCTGATGAAAGCCATGTGCGAGACTTTTAAAATCAAGCACAAGAATTCCACAACCTATAGACCTCAAATGAATGGAGTTGTAGAAGCCACCAACAAGAACATCAAGAAGATATTGAGGAAGATGATAGAGAAGCACAAACAATGGAACGAGAAGTTATCATTTGCCTTACTGGGATACCGCACCACAGTCCATACATCAACTGGGGAAACTCCGTACTTGCTGGTTTATGGCATGGAAGCCGTTATTCCTGCCGAAGTGGAGGTCCCTTCATTAAGAATTATACAAGAAGCTCAGCGATGTTGAATGGGCAAGGAGTCGTTATGATCAACTGGCCCTCGTAGACAAAAAAATGATGAATGCAATATGTCATGGTCAGCATTATCAGAAAATAATGACTAGAGCCTTCAACGAAAGAGTTAAGCCAAGACGATTCACACCGGGGCAGCTTGTGTTAAAGAAGATCTTTCCACATCAAGATGAAGCCAAAGGGAAATTCTCTCCGAACTGGCAAGGTTCGTATATGGTTCACCGAGTTATGACAGGAGGAGCACTTATACTTGCAGAAATGAACGGAGAAGTATGGCCAAAACCAATTAACTCATATGCAATCAAACAGTACTATGTGTAATTATTTATGCTTTCCCAGGTGATGTAAATTGAATTACGCCTGACCTGATTCCCGTTTAAGAGGGGATACGTAGGAAGCCCTATGGGTTCGGTCACAATCCAATAAAAATCTCATTTCCTCCGCAATTGGAAACTAGGGCAGAATATTGAGGAGGACCCTCAAAATTCCGAAGCAAGTTCAGCCGATCACAGCATACGCAACAGTCAGAGTCATCAACCCATCTAACTGGGGCAGAATTTTGAGGAGGACCCTCAAAATTCCGAAGCAAGTTCAGCCGATCACAGCATACGCAACAGTCAGAGTCATCAACCCATCTAACTGGGGCAGAATTTTGAGGAGGACCCTCAAAAGTCCGTAGCATGAGAGGTTGCAATGTCTTGAACCGTGTCATGGTCGTCGATTCATCTAAATTTCTTAAAATATATTTTATACTATGTCTTTCAAAAGCGTGCATGATTGCTTTCATAAATAGCTATGTTCAACAAACGCTACCCCGATGATATAAACAGGATCATCAGACCAAGCAGAACGAGTCGAGCAAAGCCAGCAGGGATACGACCAACCTTCCCCATCTGCAAAACTCACGATGTTTATTTGGATGCAGGAATAAAAAACGAACATGCTCTTAGTCACAATTCTCAAACCATCACACTTGCCGACATTTTCTATCAACACAAAGGATAACATGCCCCGTAGTCATAGTTCTCACAACAATCTCAATGTCAAAATATGCTACCAGCTAAGAAATTCTACTCTTATTTGCTATTTATTCTTCTGCATAAGGCTAATCTCTGCCTTCCCCTACATGAGGCTAAGCTCTGCCTCCATTTGTTGAGGCTAAGCTCTGCCTCCACCTGCATAAGGCTATTCTCTGCCTTCCTTTGCATGAGGTTAAGCTCTACCTCCATCTGCATAAGGCTAATCTCTGCCTTCCATTTGCATAAGGCTAACCGTTGCCTTTCTATCTGCATGAGGTTAAGCTCTACCTCCATTTGCATAAGGCTAATCTCTGCCATCCATCTGCATAAGGCTAAGCTCTACCTTCATCTTGCATAGGACTAAGCTCCATCCCGGATTTTGCATGCGGCTATTATCTGCCTTCCACATATTGCATTAGGCTAAGCTCTGTCTCTATTTGCATAAGGCTAACCACTACCTTTCTATCTTCTAGAAATAAATCAGCCTGGGACATGGTGTCCATGAATCTCATCATACGGCCCAGAACCTCCTGGAAGCCTGGCGCCGTCATGAAGTCCACTGGAGCGGGATCTACTAGAGGCACCTCGTCCTGCTCCTCTATGACAGGGTCCCCTGGTGGTGCAACTAGAATAGCTCTGGGACGTCCTCGTCCCCTACCTCGGGTCGGTGCTCTCCCCCTGCCTCTACTACGACCTCGGGCGGTGGGGGTAGCAGCATCTCCCGGATCAGGAACACCGGATGCGCGCGTCCTCACCATATGTGAGAGAATAGAAGAATAAGTTTAAGTACATCCTCGATTGCACGATAGAATATGAATAAAGAGAGGTTTCCTAACACCCTATAGCCCCCTGAAGATAGGTACAAACATCTCCGTACCAATCCGCAAGACTCTACTGGGCCTGCCCGTGACTCGTGAGACTTACGTGAACCTAGAGCTCTGATACCATGTTGTCACGACCCAAGATCCTAACCCAGGTCGTGATGGCGCCCAACAGCGGGGGTCAGGCAAGCCAATACAAATTTCACTAAGTGTTCTTTCTTATTTTGATTAATTATTTCACCATATACCGAGTTAACAAGTTAAAATATGATATCGAAAGAGATTACTCTAGTTTTAAATCCAAAAGTAGCCATATGGAGACATGAGTCAATATNATATATATATATATATATATATATATATATATATATATATATATATATATATAGTCCAGAATCCCAAAATAACTACTACGTGTGTGTGCCAGGAACTAGTGTCACGAGTATCACGGGCATACTAACTGGGTATACAAAAGCTAAAATATACAATCCCACTGTTTGAAATAAATATACGGGAACATAAGCCAAAAGGAACTTCATGGTGCTGCTGAGGGTCGTCAGAAGAAGCAGCTCATCGTGAAGTCAGGTCCGCTACAGTCAATATCTAGCTACGGTCTGATAACCAGATGCACCAACCTGAGAACCTGTACAGTTAAGTACAGAAGTGCAGCATGAGTACATAAATAAATATGTACCCAGTGAGTGTCCCGTCTAATCTCAAAGAGGTAGTGACGAGAGGTCGACTTGACTCACTAAGGTCCCACAGTATAATATATGACAAGATATAACGAAATACAATAGACATGTAAGACAGTGAGCACCAAATACGTATCAAGTACAGAAATCCAGGTACTACCGAAAATAAACAACAATGTACAGTTTCCTTTCCCCCAAATATCCGTCAAACCAATATCCATGAAACAGTACCAAATAGTCATGCGCCCACAGGGATAAGACAACCGGCAGGAGTCGTAAAGGAAACATCTAAACACTGAATAGTCGTAAAGCTTCCCCTGCTGACACACTCATCGTGAATCATACGTGCAAGTCAGGTGCTGACACACTCTTACAAAATTATCATATAGCTTCCCCCGCTCGCGAATCATACCTGCGACTCGGGTGCTGACACATTTACCGAATTATCATAAAGCTTCCCCCGCTCGCGAATCATACCTGCGACTCGGGTGCTGACACATTTACCGAATTATCATAAAGCTTCCCCCGCTCGCGAATCATACCTGCGACTCGAGTGCTGACTCATATGTATATATATATATGTGTACTGAATTCATCAATAAGCTCATTAGAGGCTATTCTTGTAACAAGAATTAACTCACTAGAAATGTAGAGGAAATCTTTCCATCATTTTCATACTAGTTCAAGGATAATAAACAGCTCAGAGTACGCCTAAAGATACATATAAGTCACGTAAAAGCATGCTTGTGAGTCCTAAAGCTACCCGGCATGGCATAATAGTCTCTACGTACGGACTCTCGTCACTTTGTACGCACGTAGCCCCCAAAACCCATTACACAAGACATATGGAACACCTATGGGGACAATTCCCTCTTGCAAGGTTAGAAGGGAGACTCACCTCGTGTCGAACCAACTTCTCGGACCAAGAATGCGCCTGAAACTCCGAACTCTACACCCGAGGACTCGTAACAAGCCAAATATGGTACAATCATATCATTTCATGCTCAATGTAGGGAAATTATCCTATTTATTCAAAAATTCAACATTCTTGAAAAATTCCAAAAATTCAACCCCGGGCCGCACACTCGAATTCCGAAAATTCTCGAAGGAATCACTCACCCATATCTTAAGGATCGTTAATATACGGTTTCTACTTGAATTCACAACATCAAATGAGTAATTCACCAATTCCCTCAAGAACCCTAGGTTTCTACCCAATTCTTGATTTTTCTCTAATTTAGTAGTTAATTTAACTAGTAATCTATGAATTAAACCAAGTTTATGGTAGAAATTACTTACCTCAAATACTAGGTCGTTTGCCCCTCTTGAAAGCTCAAAAATCCCCAAGAAAGAAGAAGAAGTTTTGAGGAAATGAATTAAATCTCGCTATAAAAATACACTGCCCAGCTTCCCCTTCATCGCGATCACGACAGGTGGCCCGCGATCGCGAAGGCCAATGGCCCAGGCCCCTGAGGCCCTTCAATGCGAACGCGAAAGGGGGCCCGCGATCGCGAAGACTAGTCGGGCTAGACCTCCGCGAACGCGGTGGATATCATGAGGACGCGAAGAACAAACAGGCATGGTCCCGTCCTACACCTATGCGAACGCGGAGACGAGGGTGCGATCGCGAAGGTCAGGGATCCAACCCATCGCGAACGCGGAGAGGGCTTCGAGAACGCATAGAGCATTCAGCAGCCCAGCCCAACTCGTTCTTTGCGAACGCGGCCACCCTTCCGCGATCGCGAAGAATGAACTATTCCCAGTCTTGGAATTCCGTTCGGACCTCGATAACATAAAATTACGTTCCAAACCAAATTTCAAACTTAAGGAAATCCTTATTTCTATATTGGGTGCTGAAATGCTCCCGGGTAATCGAAAACCCGTTCTGAACATGCGCCCAAGTTCGAAATCATCATACGAAGCTACTGGAGCTGTCAGAACTCGATTTTGAGGTCGTTTACTCAAAATGTTGACCGAAATCAAACTTGGCCAATAAGGCCAACCTTAAGGAACCAAGTGTTCCTATAGCACTCTAAACACTTCCAAATCCCAAACCACCCGTCCCCGCAATTAATAAATCACACGAGACCTTATGGGAAGTCTCATTTAGGGAATCGGGGCCCTAATACGCTAAATGACCGGTCGGGTCATTACATTCTCCCCCTCTTAAACAAACGTTCTTCCTCAAACGGGTCTAGAATCGTACCTGAGGTGCTGAATAGATGTGGATATCTGCTCTGCATGTCCTCCTCGGACTCCCAAGTCGCCTCCTCAACTGGTTGACCCCTCCACTGGACCTTCATGGCAGAAACTCTCTTGGACCTCAACTGAAGGTCCTTCCTATCAATAATAGCAATTGGCTCATCCTCGTACCCCAACTTCTCATCCAACTGAATAGTGGTGAAATCAACCACGTGAGAAAAGTTGGCGTGATACCTCTAGAGCATGGATACGTGAAAGACCGGATGAAATCCTGATAAACTGGGAGGTAAAGCAAGCTCATAAGGAACCTCTCCGACTCGCCTCAACACCTCAAAAGGACCTATAAATCTTGGACTCAGCTTGCCCTTCTTCCCGAATCTCATAATGCCCTTCATCGGCAAAATCTTCAGCATAACCTTATCTCCCTCCATAAATGCTACATCACGTGCCCTCTGATCCGCGTAACTTTTCTGTCTGGACTGAGCTGTGCGGAGCCTCTCCTGAATTATCTTCACCCTCTCCAAAGCATCTCTCACCAGATCCGTGCCATATAACTTAGCCTCGCCAGGCTCAAACCACCCGATAGGAGAACGACACCGCCGACCATACAAAGCCTCAAATGGGGTCATCTCGATGATGGACTGATAACTATTATTGTACGCAAACTCCGCCAAAGGCAAGAACTGGTCCCACTGACCCC
>ML283447.1:0-10899 GCA_005239495.1 Nicotiana undulata | reverse complement strand
GTGCACCAGTAAAAGTAGCAGTGAATAACTTGGTGAATCTGTCCAATCTCCACAATGCATCTGCTGACATAGCTGCTCCCTCAGCTACAGGCGCTGCAATACCTGGCTGTACTACTCCGGCTGGCTGAGGTACCGGAGTCTGAAACTGAGTGGCCACCTGCTCTGGTGTATGAATAATAGGAGTTGGGGTACCTCCCCCAGCCTGAGATCCGGCTGGAGCTGTAGGAAGAAGACCGGCCTGAGCCACACTCTCCATAAGTCCTACCAGACGGACAAGAGCGTCCTAAAGCATTGGGGTAGCTATGAACCCCTCTGGGATCTGTGCTGGTCCAACTGGGACTGTTGGAACTGGGACCTCCTCGTCAGACTCGACCTGAGGGTCCTCCACTGGGGATGCTGCTCTGGGCTGAGCCCTGCCCTGGCCTCGGCCTCTAGCATGGACTCGTCCTCGACCTCGACCCCTCGTAGGAGCTGTAGCAGGAGTGTTGGGCTGCTGAGCGGAACCAAGGGAAGCACGTGTCCTCGTCATCTGCGAGAGAATAGAATAGAAACTCGATCAGTATACCAAAATATACTGCGCACGACAGAGTATGAAGAGAAGAGGAGTATCCTAACTTAGCAGCCTCTGGGGGATAAATACAGACGTCTCCGTACCGATCCCTCAGACTCTACCAAGGTTGTCCATGAGTTGTGAGACCTAAGCAACCTAGAGCTCTGATACCAACTTGTCACAACCCAAAATCCCACCTTTCAGGCCGTGACTGCGTCTAACGTTGAACCCGCTAGACAAGCCAACGTACAAAACACTTTGACATCTATAAAACAACGTAACAGAAATAAAGCCAATTAACTTTCCAACCTCTGCTGGAATGTCTCAATTTCCTTAACTTTCAACCTTTTTTGAACATTTCCAAATCACTTCAAAAGTTTTTACAGCAGAAAAGTAATAATATTCCCAAAACGCATAATGAAATGATAAAGAGAACAATATCGCAAAATCCCAAAAACCGGGGTGTCACAATCTCACGGACTATCTAACCCGAGTGCTAAATACAGAGTCTGAAAAGAAATATACAATTGTCTTGGAACTAAGAGAAAAATAAGACAATAAGGAATCCGAATGTAGGAGAGACACCAAGGCCCACGAACGCCAGCGGGTATACCTTGATGCTCTGGGTGGACTGAAGGTGACTCCCTCAATGCGGTCCACTGGGTCCTGATGCGTGATCTGCACAACATTAAGAAGTGCAGTGTAGTATCAGTACAACCGACCCCATGTACTGAGTAAGTGCTGAGCCTAACCTCGGCCGACCGTCACATCACGGGTCGGGGTCTGTTTACCAAACATGTTGACCAAAGTCAACTTTATTCAATTATTCAATTCAAAGTTCCATTTTTATCAAATTTTCACATAGAAGCTACCCGGCTACATGCCCGGGCTGCGCACGCATATCGAGGTGAGATTAACGGAGGCTTTCGGGGCCTCGGAACACAGATTTAGCTAGAATTACTTAGGATGACCTTTTGGGTCATCACACACTCGGCCATAAATAAACAGGGTTCTCGACCCAAAACAATATTTCATTTCAAGAAATAGTATCAGTAACTCAGAGTGTCAAAATAATTTATCAAGAAGGACTGAGTGTAAAATCATAATATAATAAGTGATGAATATCAGGAAAATATCCCCCAAGGGGTTAAAACAGATCGACACTAGGCCTCAAACATAGCTTACAGCCCAAGTATATCAAAACACACTAATACTATAATTCATATGCTTTAAAAGCAGTTTCGCAACTCAATAGTTGCCTAAAAAGGAACATTTTTCCAAATTTCCAATTCATGCACGCCCCACACTCGTCATCCAGTGTGTGCGTCGCCCAAAACCATGAAAGGATGTAAAGTCCGGGGTTTCATACCCTCAGGACATGATTTAAAGACATTACTTACCTCAACTAGCCTGAAAAGCTACTCTGCAACACGCTTTCTCATCGAATCAACTTCCAAGTGCTCCAAATCTATCAAGTTCAGGTTTTTCATATCAAATTAGTCTAAGGGAATGAATTCCAATCCAAAAATATCAACTTTATGCACAAAACCCGAAATTAGCCAAAACCCGACCCCCGGGCATATGTCTCGGAACTCGACAAATTTTATACCGAAACGATCCTCAGCATCTCATGAGTCTGTACTTATAAAGAACGTCGAAATCGGAGTCCAAATGACCCCTCAAATCACCTCTAGAAGGTCTCTTAAACTCAAGCCCTAGTTTCACCTTTTTCTACTGGTTTTCCCTAATTAAACACTGTTAATTTGGTCCTTAATCACATATAATCGAGTTATGGAGTACCAAAATTCTTACCTCAATGAAGAACAATCGTTTCCCTCTTCAACAATCTCGCTAGAAGCTCTATTCCCGTTCAAAAATGGAAGAAAACTCGGATTACTCGTTAATATACACTGTCCAGAATTTTCGTGGTATTGTTCACGAATTTTACTGTTCACGCAAGTTACTGTTCATGCTGTTGTGAAACAAATACAGCAAATTTTCTTCTACTCTAAATTGATCCGTTAACCTTTCGAAATCTACCCGAGGCCCTCAGAAATCTCAACCAAATATACCAACACGTCCCATAACATCATTCGAACTTATGAAACACTAAAAACAACATCAAAACACCAAAATGACATCAAATTCAAGCCTATGAACTTTGAAGTTCCTAAATTCCACCAATTACATCGAAACCAACCAAAACACATCGGATTGACCTGAAATTTTGCACACATATCCAAACTGCTATTAGGAACCTGTTCCAACTTCCGGAATTCCATTCCGACCCTGATAGCCTATTTTCCACTACCGATCGGAAATCGCCAAAAACTAACCTTCGCCAATTCAAGCCTAATTCTACACCTGACATCACAAAAATATTCCGAACACACTCCTAAGTCTCAAATCACCTAACAAAGCTACCCGAGCCATAATATCCGCATTCCGAGGTTGTTTTACCAATAAATCAACTCTCAGTTGACTTTTCCAACTATAAAGCTATTTTTAGAGACTAAGTGTCTCAATTCTCGCTACTACCATTCTAAACCTAAGACAACCGACTCTAACACATCATAAACAGTATAACCAACCTATGACAAGGCAAAAACAGTAATAATAATGCCGGTTCTACGTAATGACCGACCGGGTCGTTACATTCTCCCCCTCTTAAACAAACGTTCGTCCTCGAACGAGTCTAGAAACATACCTGGAGTCTCAAACAAGTGAGGATATCTGCTCTGCATCTCCCACTCGGTCTCCCAAGTAGCCTCCTCCACTGTACCTTTACTGAAGTTATATCCTTAGACCTCAACTTCTTGACGTGATGATCAAAAATTGCTACTGGCTCTACCTCATATGACATATCACCCTCGAGCTGAACTGTGCTGAAGTGTAAAACATGAGATGGGTCACTAACATACTTCCGGAGCATCAACACATAGAATACCGGATGCACACTCGATAAGCTGGGTGGCAAAGCAAGTCTATAAGCCACCTCTCCAACCTTCTGAATCACCTCAAACGGACCAATAAACCAGGGACTCAACTTTCCCCTCTTTCCGAACCTTATAACACCCTTCATGGGTGACACCTTCAGCAGTACCTTATCACCTTCCATAAAAGACACATCCCGAACCTTCTGGTCCGCATAACTCTTTTGCCTAGACTGCGCCATGCGAAGTCGCTCTTGAATCAACTTCACCTTCTCCAATGCATCCTGAATTAAATTTGTGCCTAATAACCTAGCCTCACCGGGCTCGAACCAACCAACCGGAGATCTACACCTCCTGCCATATAAAGCCTCATACGGGGCCATCTGAATACTGGACTGGTAGTTATTATCATATGCAAACTCCGCGAGTGGCAGAAACTGATCCCACGAACCCCCAAAATCAATCACACAGGCACGCAACATGTCCTCCAAAATCTGAATAGTTCGTTTTGACTACCCGTCGGTCTGCGGATGAAATGTTGTGCTAAACTCTACCTGAGTACCCATACCTCTCTGTACGTCCCTCCAAAGCTGAGATGTGAACTGAGTACCTCTGTCAGAAATGATAGAAACCGGAACTCCATGCAATCGGACAATCTCCCTGATGTAGATACCAGCTAACCGTTCTGGAGTATAAGTAGTACTAACTGCAATGAAGTGCGCGGACTTGGTCAGCCAATCAACAATGACCCAAATAGTATCGAAAACCTTCAAAGTACGTGGAAGCCCAACTAAAAAGTCCATGGTGATCCGCTCCCACTTCCACTCCGGAATATCTAACCTCTGATGTAATCCACCTGGTCTCTGGTGCTCATACTTGACCTGCTGGCAGTTGAGACACCGTGCTACATACTCAACAATATCTCTCTTCATCCGCCTCCACCAATACTGATGTCTCAGATCCTGATACATCTTTGCGGCACCCGGATGAATGGAATACCGCGAGCTGTCAGCCTCTGCTAATATCAACTCTCGAAGCCCATCCACATTCGGCACGCAAATACGGCCCTTCATCCTCATAACTCCTTCATCACCAATAGTCACATCCCTAGCATCACCTCTACGGACCCTTTCCTGAAGAACTAACAAGTGTCGGTCATCATACTGGCGTGCTCTAATCTGATCATAAAGAGAAGACTGGGAAGCCATGCTAGCTAATACCTGCAGAGGCTCTGACAAATCCAATCTCACCAACTGACCCGCTAACGCCTGAACATCAAGTGCTAAAAGTCGCTCTGCTACTGAAAGGTAAGCTAGACTCCCCAAACTTTCGGCTCTGCGACTCAGGGCATCGGCCACTACATTAGCCTTCCCCGGATGATACAAAATAGTGAGGTCATAATCCTTGAGAATCTCTAACCACCTCCTCTGATGCAAATTCAAGTCCTTCTGCTTCAGCAGATACTGCAGACTACGATGATCGGTGAAAATCTCACACTGTACCCCATACAAATAATGGCGCCAAATATTCAAGGCATGAACAATGGTAGCTAACTCAAGATCGTGCACTGGAAAATTCTTCTCGTGCACCTTTAACTATCTAGACGCGTAGGCAATCACCCTACTGTCCTGCATCAATACCGCTCCTAAGCCAACTCTAGAAGCATCACAATAGACTGTATAAGAACCCGAACCTGTAGGCAAAACCAATACCGGAGTTGTGGTCAATGTTGACTTGAGCTTTTGAAAGCTCTCCTCACACTCATCAGACCATCTAAATGGAGCACCCTTCTGGGTCAATCTGGTCAAAGGTGAAGCAATAGAAGAGAATCCTTCCACAAAGCGATGGTAATATCCCGCCAAACCAAGGAAACTCCTAATCTCTGTAGCTGAGGACTGTATGGGCCAACTCTGCACCGCCTCAATCTTCTTCAGATCAACCTGAATACCCTCACTAGACACCACGTGCCCTAAGAAAGCTACTGAACCAAGCCAAAACTCACACTTGGAGAACTTTGCATGAAGTTTCTCCTCTCTCAACCTCTGTAACACAACCCTCAAATGCTGAGCATGCTCCTCTTGGCTACGAGAATATACCAGGATGTCATCAATGAACACAATGACGAAAGAATCAAGGTAAGGCTGAAACACACTGTTCATCAAATTCATGAACGCGGTTGGGGCATTGGTCAACCCAAATGACATAACCAGAAACTCATAATGACCATATCTGGTCCTAAAAGCAGTCTTCAGAATGTCAGAATCCTGAATCTTCAGCTAATGATACCCAGATCTCAAATCAATCTTAGAGAACACTCTATATCCCTGAAGTTGGTCAAACAAGTTATCAATACGGGGCAAGGGATACCGGTTCTTCACCGTAACCTTATTCAGCTGCCGATAATCAATACACATGCGCATAGAGCCATCGTTCTTCTTCACAAACAACACCGGTGCACCCCAAGGTGACACATTAGGCCGAATGAACCCCTTATCTAAGAGTTCATGAAGCTGCTCTTTCAATTCTTTCAACTCCACTGGTGCCATACGATAGGGTGGAGTAGAGATAGGCTGGGTTCCTGGCACCAAGTCAATACCAAAATCAATGTCCCTGTCATGTGGCATACCTGACAGGTCTGCAGGAAATACGTCCGGAAAATCACGGACCACAGGAACATAATCAACAGAAGGAGTCTCACTACTAACACCCCTCACAAAAGCAAGATAAGATTCACATCCTTTCTCAACCATACGCTGAGCCTTCAAATAAGAAATCACTCTGCTAGGCACATGCTCTATAGACCCTCTCCACTTAACTCTCGGAACTCCGGGCATAGCCAGGGTCACGGTCTTGGCGTGACAATCAAGAATAGCATGACATGGGGATAACCAATCCATGCCCAGTATCACATCAAAAACAACCATGATGAGCAACAACAAGTCTACTCGGATCTCCAGACCCCCAACAGATATCACACACGACCGGTACACACGGTCCACAACAATAGTATCGCCCACCGGAGTCGACACATGAACATACGTAACTAAAGACTCACGGGCATACTCAGAAAGTGAGCAAAATATGATGAAACATAAGAGTATGTGGAACCGGGGTCAAATAAAGCCAAAGCATCACTGTGACAGACTTAGATAGTACATGTAATCACCGAATCGGAGTCCATATCATCAGGCTTAGATGGGAGTGCATAGATACGTAGTTGGCCTCCACCTGCTCGACCTCCCCCTCTAGGGCAGCCTCTAGCTGCCTGACCACCACCCCTGATTGCCTGGGTAGGTGGTGAAGTAACTGGGGCTGATGTCGAGGGCCAAACCCTCTACTGAGATAAACTATCAGGACGATGAGGACACTGCCTCCATAAATGCCCAAACTCTCCACATTCAAAACAACTACCTAGAGCTGGAGATGGAGACTGAAGGGAACCCCTGCCACTAGGATAGCTACCGGATGAACCATGCATAGAAGAACCCTGAAATGATGATTCTCTGGAGGAGCTCTAAGATGGAAAGGCACTAAAGGATAAACGTCCGGATTAGAACTGCGGGGACCCTGCCCCGAAGATGCGCCACTATAAGTTGGGCGAACTGGCTGAGGAGGTATAAATGGACGACCTCTACTGTGATGAAACTGCCCTCTGAACGGGGCACCACTGAAGCTACCTAATCCCCGAGGCCTCTTGGCCTCCCTCTCTTCTCGCTCCAGCCTCTGGACCAACTCAATATCCCAAGCAATGTCAACGACCTTCTCAAATGTAGCTCCAGAAACTCTCTCCCTCGTCAACAAAATGCGGAGCTGGTAAGTGAGACCATCTAAAAACCTCTCAATCCTCTCCCTATCAGTAGGGACTAACTCAGAATCATGCCGAGCCAACTCAGAAAACCGCATCTCGTACTGTTTAACTGACAGCTCTCCCTGGCGCAGCTGCTCAAATTGTTTGCGCTACTCCTCCCTGTGGGACGGAGGAACATACTTCTCTAGAAAGATAGTGGAGAACTGCTGCCATGTGAGGGGTGCTGAACTGACAGGCCTACGCCTCTCTAAAGACTCCCACCAAGTACAAGCAGCACCAGAAAACTGGAATGTAGAAAATGAGACCCCACTGGTCTCCAGAATCCCAGCGGTGCGAAGTATCCTCTGACACCTATCTAGAAAACCCTGGGCATCCTCGCCCTCTGCGCCGCTGAAGGTCGGAGGCTGAATTCTACTAAATCTTTCCATCCTGCGCTGCCCATCCTCTGGCATAGCTGGGACCACATAGCCCTGAACTGGAGCAACCAATTGGGCTGGGACTGCCTCCGGTGTCTGAAGGCCCTGTGGAACCTGCCCAGGTGTCCGGGCAGCTGGAGTCTGAGTGCCTCTCCCAGCCTGAGATGTAGAGGCAGCAGTAGACATAGCAACTGCCTGAGCCAAGCTAGTACACACAGTCAAAATCTGAGCCAGGGTCTCCTGAAGACCCGGAATAACGATGGGCACTGCTGGTGCCTGAGCCTGTCCCGCTGAAACACCCGCGCCGGCAACCTGATCATGAATAATAGGGGAATCAACTGGTACTGCCCCGACTGTTGCACGGACTGGTCCCCTGCCTCTGCCACGGCCTCGACTGCGGCCTCGACTTCTCGCGGGTCCAGCTGGTGTCTGGTCACCCTGATCCGTAGCGCGTGTCCTCACTATCTGTGAGACAATGAAAAACAGAAGTTTAGATTTCCAGCATCAATAGAATGGCACAACAGAGTTCAAGAAAATGAGATTTTTTCTAAGAATTCTGTAGCCTCTCAAAGATAAGTACAGACGTCTCCGTACTGATCCGCAAGACTCTGCTAAACCTGCTCATGACCGTTGAGTCCTAAGTAACCTAGAGCTCTGATACCAATTTGTCACGACCCCAAATCCTAACAGGTCGTGATGGCGCCTATTGTGGAACTAGGCTAGCCAACCATCACATAACTACCCAAGTTCCTAAGTTTGAAATTCCTAAGTTCTACCCAAAAGTTCCAATTTTTACCATGAAAACGCTAGATTTTGGGTTGAAATCTTTTCAAAAATTGTTAAGGAATGAAAGGAATTAGTTAAAGATCACTTAACAATGATTTGGAGAAGTTTGGGTCTTTGAAAAATCACCTATGGAGGTTTAGGGTTTGAGATAATTGAAGAATGGGTGAAAATCCCGTCAAAAAGCTTATTTAATAGGTTGCGGATTTCGCATTTGCGACCCGGAGTTCGAATTTGCGACATCCGGCACCAACAATATTTTTCTTACACTAAAATGGGCATAACTTTTTCATACGATGTCCAAATTTGATGATCCTTTTTCCTATAGCTCTGGAATTACGATACAGATCTAATGGTTCAATAAAAACTAAATTTGGAGTTCATTTGCTTAGTGTGGAGTCATTTTATGCTTGAAGAAACGACGATGAAGCATAAAAACAAGCGCAACATAGCCTAAACCCATCGGAAACTCACCCAAGCCCTCAGGCTTTAACCCATACACGCATGCAAGTCTAAAAACATCATACGAACTTGTTCATGCGATCAAATCATCAACATAGCATCAAAACTACAAATTTAACCTCAAAACTCATGATTTTCTCAAGAGCACTTAATTGTTTTCCAACATTTCAACCGGATGTCCCAATCACGTCAAATCAATTACGATTCTCATCAAAATTCATAGATAGGACTTGAATATAATAACAAACTTGTACCAGGCTCCGGAACCAAGATACGAGCCTGTTACGAACGAGTTCAAATACTGATTCATTTCTTTATTTCCTTTAAAAACCAGGACAACAATTTTCTTCAAAAATAATTTTCTAAGGCTAGGGACCTCGGAGTTCAATTTCGGGCATACCCCCAAGTCCCATATCTTAATGCGGACCTCCCGGGATCGTCGAAACATAGATCCGGGACCGTTTACTCATAATGTTGACCAAAGTCAACTAAAACCAAAGTTTAACTCTAGAAATTTATATTTCTTGTATTTTCACATAAAAGCTTTCCGGTTTCACGCCCGGACTGCGCACGCAAATTGAGAAAATTAAAATTAGTCTTTTGAAGGCTAGGATCCTGGAATGGAGTCTTAATTAATAAGATGACCCTTTGGGTCATGAGGCTTAATATAACACGTGGTTGAATAGTGCCCAATCATGATCCAACCTCAATTAGTCATGAAAAAGACAGACCCGTTCTGACCGTATACCATAATACTACTTAGTATTGCACACGAAAAGGCTATTTTAACTCTTGTTGCTTCTGACTACTTTGCTACTGTTAAACATATACAAGAAAAGTATTAAAACTCTAGCCATCTTAAAATGACTATCTTTTCTCTTCTCAGCTCCCCATATGTAGCATTTTTCGTAAAATGTCATACTTTTAGCGAATAAATTTTTTTGTGTAATATGGACAAATCATGTGTCACAGGGGTGACAACCTGAGCTCAAATTGACCCCTTCAACTTGTACAACGTTGGGCTAGTCATCGATAGGCCAATTTTATCAATCACAACTCATCTATAATTGGGCTGATTATTAGCCCAAATTACTGCATGAATAACTTTGCTATAATATCTTTAATTTTTTTTTTAATTTGATATGTTATATATGACCTGTCACGACCCGGAATCCCACCTTTCAGACCGTGACTGCGTCTAACGTTGAACCCGCTAGACAAGCCAACGTACACAATATTTTGTCATCGATAAACAACGTAATAGTATGTAAAGTCATTAACCTTCAAACCTTTACTGGAATATCCCGAATCATGAACTTTCAACTTTTACTGAAACATCCCAATTCACTTCAAAAGTTTTACAGCAGAAAAGTAATAATATTTCAAAACGCATAATGAAACGATAAGGACAACAATATCGCAAAAATCCCAAAACTGGGGTGTCTCAACCTCACGGACTATCTATAAGAGTACTAAATACAAGTCTGAAAGGAAATACAGTATTGTCTTTAGAACTGAAAGAGAAGTAAGACAATAGGACACAATAGCAGAAGAGGCTCCAGGGTCCACGAACGCCTGTGGTATACCTTGAAGCTCAACGTGGACTGAAGGTGACTCCCTCAGAGCGGTCCACGGGGTCTAGGAGCGGGATCTGCACAACATAAAGAAGTGTAGTGTAGTATCAGTACAACCGACCCCATGTACTGAGTAAGTGCCGAGCCTAACCTCGGCCGAAGTAGTGACGAGGCTAGACTTGACAATAACGATAACCTGTCCTATTCTACAGCAGGTAACAAGGATAATACAAGGCAAGAGATAAGCAACAAGTGAGGGATACGGGAGCAGTAGAGGGGAAACAAGTGAAGTGAAGCAGTCTAATTTACCGATAGAAGTAAACAAGGGAGGCAATCTAACACAATAGCCCACGAAGCAAGTATAAATATCAGA
>ML283446.1:0-27661 GCA_005239495.1 Nicotiana undulata | reverse complement strand
GGGGCATTGTTTGTATTCTTTAATTGGGGGGGCGGGGGGGAGGGACACTGGTTTGGTGGGGAAGGGGACTGGACGCCCTTTTATGTGGGTATATCACCCTTTATTAAGGCGCTATACTATAGAGACTTAATAAAGTATGCCTTCCCGCTCATTTCAGGTTCAAATATAACGCCCTTTTAAAGGGCGCTATACCTTAACAGACAAATAACAGTTAAGGTATAACGCCCTTTAAAATGGAGTTATATATATGTTTTGGTCAATATATATATATATATATATATATATATATATATATATGTTTTGGTCAATATATATATATTTTATGCATTTTGGTTCTTTAAATTCAAAAGAATCACATTTTGGTTCCAGACTCTTCTTTCTCCTCGTGGGAACAGAATCACATGCAGGGGCGGACCCACGTTGATTTAAGTGGGTTCAATTGAACGCGTTTCACAAAAAAAAAAAATTATTTTTATGTGGAAGTTACTTTTCTAAGAAACAAATCTTGTACTCATAGATAAAGTTGAACCCACTTGACAGAATGGAAATTCTGGCGTGATGGCTCACGTGGGTTCATTATGAATGAAGGGTCTTGAGTTCGGATCTCCTGGCTTGTATTTTTACTGGATGAGGAAAGGTCCGTATATGGGTCCAATGTTGTAATTTTATTAAAATTATTGTTTGTTGGTGTTTAGTTAATTTTTTAATAAATAAATAATAATTATTTAATCCAGTTAGTCATGTATATGGAATGATATTGAGAATCACAATTTGCAATTAATTTGTTTTAATAATTCACATACAATTATAACTTATTAAGTTTCTCAAGTTGCTCCAATTAACATAAAAAAGATTCCGTGCTATAATACTCATTCTAACCTCAGTCGATGTCAAACACAAACAACAAATTAAAAATTTGATATCAATGATATTAGGAAAAATACACAAGTTACCCCTGAATTATGCATCAAATCCCTGTTACACACTTTCCGAGCATAAAATTATTTTACACACTCAACCTTTTCACCGTGTGTCTAATACACAGTTTTTTTTACCAGTTAAAAAATATATGTGGAATTTCATGCACCAATAGACCATGACACGTGTCATTATTATTTTTTAAGAGAAAATATTTAATATTACTCTTATCCCCAATTTAAAAAATTCTCTAATATCTCCATCTTCTTTTTGCCTTCCGCCACAGTTGATACCACCGGAAAAAAGCCATTGCCATTGCTTCTTAACCTTCACGCAAATTCAATTTCTATAACAAACCCAGGGCCAAGAATGAAAGAGATGAAACAAAAATTGCAATTCCTCGTTTCCCATTTTCCTCCTCCATTTTCAGATCTCATACCATAATTAAACAAAGCAAATCAAAGTCAATTTTTCATTTTCATGAATTAAACAAATCTCGTTTTCATGAATTAAATAACTTCAGTGTGAATAAAATCTCAAATCTTCCCTTATATGACAGAAACTGAGTTAGCAATTTTATCATTTCAGTCAATTCTTATGAAATACAAACGATTATTTATGTTAAGATTAGATGTTTATGTGGGTTTTAATGATAGAAAATGAAGCACGAGAAGTTTGTAAGGTAATTTTAAGGAAAATTTACAGTACCTTCATTAAATTCTTCATCATGAGTTTTGGTGAATTTTTTAAATGGCAGAGAAAGAACGAAACTGGAAGAAGTTTGAGAAAGACCGGAGAGGAGGCGGAGGGGGGGGGGGGGGGGGGGAGGGTGTTCCTGGTAGTTTGGGGAAGACCGAGATAAAATGGATGCTTAGAAGTTTTTTTAATTTGATAAAATTGGAAATAAGAAAAATATTACGGCTATTTTGACAAGTGACACTAAAAATATGGATTTTGAGCGTGTCATATAATTTTTGTGGTAAGAAAGTGTGTAATAGGATTTAGTCCATAGTTCAACGGGTAACATATGTATTTTGCCATGGTATTATTTTCCCACAATATTCGAATATTTTTCAGTAGAATACATTAAAAAACTACAAGTGTCATCTATATTAATAATTTTCTAGAATAAAAATCATACCAATCTGTCTGTAAACTAATCTAGAATACATCCAAAGTCTCGCAAGTATTTCAACAGTGGGAACAATCAACTACTTGATGAAAGTTTAAACGAACAACATCATTATTTACAATACGATAAAAGATTAAAAAAAAATATGATTTTATATCTTGTATACATCAAAATTAAGAGAAATTCTTAATTTTGAATTCTTAACGAGGAAATTTACTACTTCAAACAAAGAGAATAATAGGCACTAAAACAAATATAAACATGATATAAATTGTAGTAATTCAATATATTAGTTCAAATTGTATTTTATTATAACTCGTTTAAATTTATGTTAACTGGTGATAGAATAATAAACAAAATTAATAATTTTTCAAAATGAGAAAAATATTATGAGCATTTGTACTGCACAAACAGTCTATCAACACATGAATAATGCATTTAAAGGAGAGTTGTGACTAGAGAAATGTGAGGGATCCACGTGTATCAACTTGACATAATTTTACACTTAAAAAAACATGAAATTTTTATAAAATAACATATATGCCCCTATCAACCATCTTTCCTTTTCTATATAATAGAAAACTAATGCTTTGTTCTACTTTTTCCAAAAAGAGGAATACATTTGCTGCTCCTGTTGTTTCCACTTAATCTATATGTACATCTACTTCTTTTTGTCTTTCAAATATTGTTCTGTCTCAATTTTACACCTTTTTTATTTCACGTGTTTCAAATATTTTGTACTAGTCTACTTACTTCTAACTCGTTGTCGCTCCCTCACCATGTTCTTAATTATTTGTTTTCATTTAGCTTATTCTCGTAGTTACATGATTCGTATACTATTATATTATTAATTTACTTTATTAGTTCTATTTTAATATTGTTTGCAATGATTAATTTGTTACAATAAATATTTTAGAGCTTGTTAATTTGTTAATAAATAAATAAAGTTTAGTAATATATTGGTATAGATTGAATTGATTTTTTTAGGTAACATTTTACAAAGTTGTGAAGTTAATAAATTGTCAAATTTGGGAAAGTAAATAGAGTTGTTGTTATATTATATTTTTAGGAACGCGACCTCAAAACATTCCAGTTAGTGGGGACTATGAACTCGTTTGGATTAGCTGATTTGAAATAGCTGTTAAGCATTAGGTGCTGAAAAACACTTTTTAGTGCTGAAACTGATTTAATAAATAAGCAGTTACGTGTTTAGATACATGTGCTGAAATTGATAATAAGCTGCTACAGTATATGATAAAAAAATGCTGATAAGCTATTTTTCTATTAAAATGACTTAAATAACCTTAGAACTGTTTACACTTATAAGGGCGTAATTTCTTCAAAATTTTAGATTCCAAATCGATCCAAATACAAAATATTTTATTTGTCATTTTATTTCAAATACAATTGTGCTTAGATAAGATAACTTTTATGATAAATATAATTTATTATATGATAAGCATATAATCATAAGTTATAATAACTAATAAATTGATAGAAGTTTCTCAGTAAAAAATAAGCCTAAATAAGACAAAATATTTGAAGAGAAACAAACATTGATACACCAAAAATTTGATATGTCCTCATTTACTACGTACAGTTGAAAGATTAATACACAATCACATAGATATTAAATATGCAAAAGAATAAATTTTTTGCATATCTTAAATAGTCAATGAGAATTGCAGACTTGAAGAGGCGGGAGAGGAGGGGGGAGGGGTTAGGTTGAAATAGTACTTGAGACAATGAGTATGGATGTAAGAATTTTGTTCTAAAAAAGAATATTTAAAGGATTGTTATAATAGAATTATATTTATGGTGAATGTCTATATTCTAGAGAGATTCTAGGGTTNGGGGGGAGGGAGGGGTTAGGTTGATATATCACTTGAGATAGTGAATTAGATGTAAGAGTTTTGTTCTAAAAAAGAATATTTTAAGGATAAAATAATAAAATTTTTTGTCATACTTAAAGTGCTTATAAGCTAAAAATTCATAAATTGGGGATGACGAGCTTATGACTTTTAATTTTACCAAATGCGTAGATAAGCCGAAAAGTGCTTATAAGCTAGAGCTTAGCCAAACGCTCCCTAAATTTTGGGGCTTGTGGAAGTCTGAATATAATCCAACAAAAAGGATTATGTTGAGGACCATGTCTCATGAATCTTTCATTTGAGCAGAGGTGCTGTTCTTGGCCATGTTTCATCCATCTTTCTTTTGTTTTGCCATACCCGAATTGAGAAGGGGAGTATCGTAGCAAGGCCAGGGCCGCACCTAGAGAATAGAATACGGATTTCCGGGAACCCAGTAACTTTTGCGTAGACCTTGTCTTTGTATTAAAAAATTTATTAAATATTTATAAATATCTAACTGTGAACCCAGTTATTAATGCATATTTCATCTAAAATTACGGTAGGAACCCATAAGCCTCAAATCCTGGATCCGCCTCTGAGCGAGAAATATGTTCGTAAAAGGTGACATGTCCAGAAAAATAGATTCATCATGTAGAAGACTCATCAACACTTGAAACATGTATTTCTTTATTTATGTTCAATTACAGACAAAAGCTAAGGCAGACAACTTGTTGCATTTTGTTGCTTCATTGTAAGTAATTTCCTAATTGAATTAAAAATATAAAAGCTCACCGCGTAGGTAAAAGAATAAAAGAACGTCACCAACTCACCATACAGGAAAAAGAAAAAGCCTCCAAAACTATTAATCTGGACACAGCAGAAACATTATATTTTATTATTATGGTATATTCTGTTGACATCCGACAAAATATCATATCACCCCCAAATAACTAAATTTGTAGAGAAGTGTTTCAATGGTTTGTAAGTATACGGTGACATGAAAGTAAAAACACGCTAAACTATTCAATTTTATGTGGTTCTACAAACGAGTCAATATTTTGACATATGTGAAATCTTAATTTCAGTATTATCTTTTTTTTGGTTATAAGATTTGATCATTTTAGGGTGATGATTGAAAAGGACGGACGACTGAAAGAGAAGCAGCAAATCTGGAATTGCCCATGTTCCCCCCTAACATGGTAGGTCCTTCTCATACCTCCCCATTTCTTTTGGCATGTTTACTATTTAAGAAGAGATGAGAACCTCCCTAGTTGCAATGAAGTTCTCAGAAGAAGAAAGAAGGAAAAAATAAAATTCTACTGTATCACTAATTTCTGATTAATTGAACAAGAGCAGTACATACTTGGTTATATACACACACTTAACTTAAAGTTGTCATTCCATGATTTGACACCCGGTTAACTAACTAACTAATTCTAATCACCTTCTTAACACCCTCTCTCAAGCTGATGGTTTGAAGATATCCTTCAATCTCAGCTTGGACATTAAGTGATCATGTTGCAGTCTTCTTAAGCTCTTTGTCACGACCCAAATTTCCAACTTTAGGGATCGTGATGACGCCTAACACCATACGTGCTAAGCAAACCAATGTTGGAACTTGATTAGCCATTTTCCTTTGTATATTTACTTAAGCACAATAAGACAATTTAAAATAGACTAAATCTAATAACTTCCAACGAATAACTTCATGAATATTAATAACAATCAATAATTAAGCCGAACCACGAACAAAATCTATAACCATAAAGCTACCCAGGGTCTGATGTCACAATTCACGAACTACTAAGAATGCTACAAATAATGGGCTGAAAGAATTAAGTATCTGTTTTGAAAGAAGTAAAATAGTGTCATAAAAATAAGAGAAAACTCCAAGAATCTGCGGACGCCAGCAGATCTACCTCGAGTCTCTGAATGATGAGGACAACTAATAAAAATCTCCTAACTCTAATCGGTACCTAGAACTGCACAAAAGAGTGCTGAGTGTAGTATCGGTACAACCGACCCCATGTACTTAGTAAGTGCAGAGTCTAACCTCGGCGAAGTAGTGACGAGGCTAGGACAAGACACCACATAAAAACCCGGATACTTATACAATCTTGCTAACAGGAATAACAACAATTAAGAAATTTAAAAGTAATAGCAATTAATGGGAAGGGAGAATGCGATGGGGAATTACTAACATAATAAACGAGGAAAAACAATAAGGCAAACACATGCAGTGATCAACAATAATTTCAGCAATTAAAATAGAAAAGAAACTAGCACGGCATCACCCTTCGTGCTTTTACTCTCCTCACCATATGCATCAATATAAATGTAATGTAAATGTGCACGGCATCACCCTTCGTGCTTTTACTCTCTTCCTCACCATATGCATTAATATATGTGTTATATAAATGTGCATGGCATCACCCTTCGTGCTTTTAATCTCTTCCTCACCATATGCATTAATATATAGGTAATGTAAATGTGCACGGCATCACCCTTCGTGCTTTTACTCTCTTCCTCACCATATGCATTAATATATGTGTTATATAAATGTGCATGGCATCACCCTTCGTGCTTTTAATCTCTTCCTCACCATATGCATTAATATATAGGTAATGTAAATGTGCACGGCATCACCCTTCGTGCTTTTACTCTCTTCCTCACCATATGCATTAATATATAGGTAATGTAAATGTGCACGACATCACCCTTTGTGCTTTATCACTCTTCCTCACCATATGCATAAGTATGAATGTGCAAGGAATAACCGTTCGTGCTTTATCACTCTTTCCTCACCCAATTAGTGGAAACAATAATATCTCGGCAAGGAAATCAACTATCACCAATCTAGTTCCAACAATTAACTTCATAAGATAAATTTCAACTTGAGCAAGTGCTCATAATGGTCAATTACCAAGAAGTTATCATAAATCTTGTTCCACATGAATAATCATTAGTAAGCATAAAAAGTACATAATAAGAGTCACAACGGTCATAGTATAAGACTCACGGGCATGCTTGTCACCAACGTATATGTACTCGTCACCACACTTATACGTCTTAATCCACACTAACACGTAGCAAATAAGACAACAACACCTATTTCCTCAAGCTAAGGTTAGGCCAAACACTTACCTCGATGTCTCCAGCAAATCACTGCTCTAACACAACTTTTCCTTTAGAATTTGCTTCTATTCCGCTCGAATCTAATCACAATCGGTTCAATGTTATCAATCATATCCTAAAGGGATCAACTTTATTGAAAAACTATAGTTTCCCTATGTTTTCTTATCAAACTACAAAAAATGACTCTGGGCCCGCTTGGTCTAAACTCGAGGTTCAGACCAAAACTCGTTTACCCATTCTCCCCCGAGCCCGAATATGCAATTAGTTTTGGAATTCGACTTCAATTCGAGGTCTAAATCCCCATGAATTTCTTAAGTTCTACCCAAAAATCCCAATTTTTACCACGAAAACTCTAGAATCTAAGTTTACATCTTGTTAAAAGTTATTAAGGAATGAAAGGAATTAGTTAAAGATCACTTACCAATGATTTGGAGAAGTTTGGGTCTTTGAAAAATAATCTATGAAGGTTTAGGGTTTGAGAGAAATGAAAAATGGGTGAAAATCCCGTCAAAAATCTCATTTAATAGGCTGCAGATGTCGCATTTGCGATCCGGAGTTCGCATTTGCGACATCTGGCACCAACAATTTTTTTCTGACACTAAAATGGGCATCACTTCCTCATACGATGTCCAAATTCGATGATTCTTTTTCCTATGGATCCGAAATTTCGATACAGATCTAATGGTTCAATAAAAATTGAATTTAGAGCTCTTTGCTTAATATGGTATCATTTATGCTTGAAGAAACGACGATAAAGCATAAAAAACAAGCGCAACACAGCCTAAACCTATCCGAAACTCACCCAAGCCCTCATGGCTCCAAACCAAACATGCACGCAAGTCTAAAAACATCATACGGACTTGCTCATGCGATCAAATCATCAAAATAACGTCAGAAACTACGAATTTAACCTCAAAACTCATGATTTTCTTAAGTACATTTAAATTTTCTAACTTTTCAACCAGACGCCCAAATCACGTCAAATCAATTCCGATTCTCACCAAATTTCACAGATAGAACTTAAATATCATAACAAACTTGTACCGGGCTCCATAACCAAGATAAGGTCCCGATACCAACGAGTTCAAACATGAATTCATTTCTTTATTTCCTTTAAAAACTAGCACAACAATTTTCTTCAAAAATTATTTTCTAAGGCTAGGGACCTCGGAATTGAATCCGGGCATAAGCCCAAGTCCCATATTTTACCGCAGACCTCCCGGGATCATTGGAACACAGATCCGGGTCCGTTTACTCAAAATATTGACCAAAGTTAACTAAAACCAAATTTTAACTCTAGAAATTTCTATTTCTCATATTTTCACATATCCGGTTTCTCGCCTGAACTGCGCACGCAAATCAAGGAAATTAAAATTATTCTTTTGAAGGCTAATGAGTTTGGAATGGAGTCTTAATCCATAAGATGACCCTTTGGGTCATCGCAATCTCCATTCTTAAACAAACGTTCGTCCTCGAACGGACATAGAAAATTACTTGGTTTGATAAATAATTTTAGAGTTAACTACTCCGCCTATTCGTCTCGGACTCCCAAGTAGTTGTCTCAACGGATGATCTCTCTACTGCACCCGAACTGAAGGAAAATTCCTTTATTTTTGGGAAACAATAATGAAAAGGGAATGCTATTCACCCGTTGGAAAAATATTGGATAATCGCTTAGAAATCGTCAATTGAGGCTCATTATATCCATCATTTGAGAATGCGAAAGAAGGTAAAGCAGAGTCCACTCCGAGGAAAATGTGAATTTTACTTGGGAAATTCAAGAATTGAACATCCGCCAACCAACTCCACTAGTATTTGTGATACCAAGAGAATGAGGACTTAGAGTTAACCGACGTGATTAAAATATGGTTGAAATAGATCCTAGTACGGGGAAAAATAAAGGACATTAGAATTTTCGGGAAGAATTGGATTTCGAAGATTTGACAGTAATTGTTCATGCATTAAAGAATTCGAGGCACTATCACTATGGTGTGCCGTGTAAGGTTTTCACAGACTATCACAGTCTCCAGTACTTATTCAAGCAAAAGAATCTAAATCAGGGACAGAGGAGATGGTTAGAGTTATTGAAAGATTTCGAAGTCACATTTCAAGAATTTCTCAACATCAGACGTGTGTGGATATATAGAAATTGAACTATACGAGTGAAAAAGAGATTACGAGGAGGAGGAACAAAAGTCACACCTTTATAATTTGAAAGGGATAATAGGGCAAATAACATTTCTCACATGAAACCGAGAAGTGCAAAATGGAGAAATTAGAGTTCGGCTCGATCATCAACCTATCATTCCCACCGTTCATGGTCACAAGCTTGATTCCAATTTAGGTGACCAATATCTATTTCCTAAGCGGCGAGACAAATGGTAAAATCAATTAAGGCCGTGCCATGCCGTTAAACGTGGCACTTGATGATAGCAATCCATTATATCTCGTTAATTAGTCATTCCAACAATTAAAATTGTCTAGTGTAAGGATTATTTTATTATTATCTTATTATTGTTATTATAAAATATTTTATTATGAATATTGTTTTATTCTTATTTTTATCTTATTAGTTTATTTTTTTGAATTGGAGTTCACATTTGCGAACTGGACAATTTCTTGGGGGAGTTCGCATTTGCGAACTGGGTATTGCAAATACGATACCTGAGGGTCTTTAAGGGGTATGACGGTTTTCACTTGTAGAAAACTGAAAATTTTATTCTAGGACTCAAGGAACCAAGTAAAATTGCTAAATCCTTGCATTTTCTTCTTCTTCTTCTTCTTCTTCTTCTTCTTCTTCTTCTAAAAAAACCTAGGGCTTTGAATAATTTCAAGTTTTCTGGGCACAAAGTGTTAAAAATCACAGATTTCATGTTGTTATTTGCTGGGTGAGGGTGGTTGAGAGTGTTAATCCAACAATGGGTTGGAAATTTTAGAAAAAATCTGAGTGCTATTTATGTTTAGAAACATGGGTAACATTTTGGGTCTAGATTTTGGAATTTCTTTGCAATTTTGTAGTTGTATGTAATGTTTATTGCATGCTTTAGTGTGTAAGGACTATTTGGGGTGCTTTGGGGGCGGTTAGAAGTGATTTCATGGAAGAAATTTCAAAAGTTAGGGACTATTCTAGGGCTGGGGACGACGGGTTCGCATTTGTGAAGGGGAGTTAGCATTTGAGAACTCTGGCTGTTCTGGAGGACTTTGCAATTGCGAAGGACTGCTCGCAATTGCGGTTTAGGGGAACTTCACATTTGCGAAGAAAAGGTCGCAAATGCGACTTCTGGGGGGGGGGACTGATAACTTTGCATTTGCAAAGAAAAGGTCGCAAATGCGACATCATAGAGCGAGCACTTGCATATTTTGAAATTTTTGAAATTTTTTCTAAGTATGGTTTCAACTGTACAATCACCCTTTTGATATCTGAGATTCATTTTGCAACATATTTCATAATTATACCCCGTTTTCATTCCAATGATTTCTTTTGCAGGCCACACATATTGAGAATGAGTTCCAACTCTACTGAATCCTTGCCCGGAAGTCCCATGGAACTTGAGGACAACTACGACCAACACCGATTCTTATCACGAGGGTGCCAGGAACGGTATTACAATGAGCAATCATAAAAAAGCTACTCCCGGAGAGTGGAATTGAGATGGATAAAGTTGAGCAACGTCTGCCTGAGTTCTACCAGAAGCTTGTTTCTATGGGATGGATTTGTTTCGCCCCTCCGCCTTGCAGGGCAAATGAGCAATGGGTGAGGGAGTTCTATGATAATCTCCATGCCATTAATATGAAAAATCCGAAGATGAGAATTTGAGGAAAGATGGTGCATTTTGGGGGCAGAAGCTGTGAACAACATCTACCACCTTCCTAACCATGACATGGATCCTTTCCGTGAGAAAGATGATTTCCCAGGGGATTGGTTGACTTCCAAGCTATGCCTGGGTGTGGACGTTCCTTGGGAATTGGATAAGAAATCAATCACCTCCCAAGAGTTCACCGCTGAAGCCAAGATATGGCTAGCTGCTGTGTGCAACCGTGTCTCTTCCGCGTCCAACATCTAGAATGTGCCCATACTGAGAGCACTGATGGTAGCTTGTATCCTTGACGACATTCCACTCAACGTTGGCGACATCGTCATCAGTGAGTTAAAGGAGTACCTTCGCCTGGGTGGTACGTCACTTTTATTCCCATCTCTTATTACTGAGTTGTGCCAGGTGGATGGGGTTGAGGAGGATCCAGGGGACAACTGGGTAGAGCCGGGTAAGCCTATCCACCCCTTGAAGAAGAGAGGATAGGGTGGAGCTGTCAAGAGCAAGAAGAGAAAAATGGGATTGCCTCCTCAGGCTGAGCCGGTTAGTCAACCTTCTTCTTCCACGGTGGCCTATTTGTTATGCTTTCTGAGGAGATGAGGCAGGTTCGCGAGCTGGTATCTCGACTTCCACAGGGATCAGGGGAAACATCTGAGGGGCCCTCTGCATATGTTTCACAGAAAGATTTCAAGAAATACCTTGATGACCATAAGAAACAAGGGCTTCATTTGAAGCAGCTGGAGAAGGCGTACACATATTTGGCCACGACACATGGTGGCTTGAGTATTTATCATGCCAGGCTGGCAGGTGCACACGCCCGGATGAAGAAGAGGGAGAATAAGAAAGACAAGTTCTTCATTCGCATGTGGAAGGGTATGAAGGGGCTATTTAAGGTGTTGAAGCCTCAGAAGCCACTGCCATCGACTGAGCCGGAGGAAAAGGATGATGTTCCAGCTCCCTGGTCCGAGGAGGAGAGAGACGAGGGAGTGACAGAGTCTCACAATGAGGGGAGTACATGATGCAGAATTCAGAGGGCACCGTTCATCATTTTTCGCTTTATTTGTTAGATTTCAGGTTGAGGAGGCCTCTTTGAATAACTATGATTTGGGATGTAAATATTTCTTTACTTTCTTGTTGTTTGGTGTTGGGATTTGGTTCTTGTGTTCCGGTGACAACTTAGTTTGTGTTTTATCTTTTAGGGGAATTGGTATCATGTTTGTCATGCTATTTATTATCTTTCTGTCATGTGACACTACCTGGTTCATGTGTGAATGGTTATATTGAAATTATGCAGGGTATATTTTATTTGAGCGGTGATATCCTTGATAACCAGTTGATCTTTTCTCTTTGTTTTATCTCTCCTTGATGATAGATAGCTTCGTGGCTTTCTTTTAGAGAATTGATCTTGTAGTGTGGGTAGAATTTTGTTAATTTAGAAGGAATGGAAGGTTTAAATTGAGGTTGTGCCCATAGGCTGACTTGGTGGCTTGTTTGGTTCCAACATGATTTACTTCCGTAAATGAATTTTTGTTTTGAAATAAAGAAATGGTTGAAGCAGGGACTATTATCACACAATATCCTGTATGAATTCTTGCTCTTATCCACAAAATAGTTTCTCATGTTATATGTGATTCCCTTTTGAGATTCACTGATTCCAATTAGGCCTTGAGTTTTGTTTTCCACTTAAGTTTTCACGTGCCATGAGTGGGGTTACTTATTGGAAATTTTCTTGCATCATCTGTAGTTTAGGACTAGTGTTGCGGGAGGACCTGATGTGCCGATCTGCGGGAGAAAAGCACGCATTCCCGCCATTTACGAGAAAGTAGAAGAGTTCTATTAGTATTGGAGATAACAAGAACCACACGATAGAGTAGAAGAGAATACAATAGAGTGTGTTCCTAACTTGAGCCCCTGAGAGATAAGTACAGACTTCTCCGTACCAATCCTTCAGACTCTATTAAGCTTGTTCGTGAATTTTGAGGCCTAAGTAACCCAGGGATCTGATACCAACTTGTCACGACCAAAATTCCCAACCTTAGGGATCGTGATGGCGCCTAACACCATACTTGCTAGGCAATCCAATGTTAGAACTTGATTAGCCATTTTCCTTTGTATATTTACTTAAGCACAATAAGACAATTTAAAATAGACTAAATCTAATAACTTCCAACGAATAACTTCATGAATATTAATAACAATCAATAATTAAGCCGAACCACGAACAAAATCTATAACCATAAAGCTACTCCAGGGTCTGGTGTCACAACTCACGAACTACTAAAAATACTACAAATAATGGGCTGAAAGAATTATGTATCTGTTTTGAAAGAAGTAAAACAATGTCATAAAAATAAGAGAAAACTCCAAGAATCTGCGGACGCCAGCAGATCTACCTCGAGTCTCCGAATGATGATGACAACTAATAAAAATCTCCTAACTCTGACAGGTACCTGGAACTGCACAAAAGAGTGCAAAGTATAGTATCAGTACAACCGACCCCATGTACTGAGTAAGTCCCGAGTCTAACCTCGACGAAGTAGTGACGAAGCTAGGACAAGACACCACATAAAAACCCGGATACTTATACAATCTTGCTAACAAGAATAGCAACAATTAAAGAATTTAAAAGAAATAGCAATTAATGGGAAGGAGCATGCGATGGGGAATTACTAACATAATAAACGAGGAAAAACAATAAGGCAAACACATGTAGTGATCAACAATAATTTCAGCAATTAAAATAGAAAAGAAACTAGCACGGCATCACCCTTCGTGCTTTTACTCTCAGCCTCACCATATGCATCAATATAAATGTAATGTAAATGTGCACGGCATCACCCTTCGTGCTTTTACTCTCAGCCTCACCATATGCATCAATATAAATGTAATGTAAATGTGCACGGCATCACCCTTCATGCTTTTACTCTCTTCCTCACCATATGCATTAATATATGTGTTATATAAATGTGCACGACATCACCCTTCGTGATTTTACTCTCTTCCTCACCATATGCATTAATATATAGGTAATGTAAATGTGCACGGCATCACCCTTCGTGCTTTTACTCTCTTCTTCACCATATGCATTAATATATAGGTAATGTAAATATTCACGACATCACCCTTCGTGCTTTTACTCTCTTCCTCACCATATGAATTAATATATAGGTAATGAAATGTGCACGACGTCACACTTCGTGCTTTTACTCTCTTCCTCACCATATGCATTAATATATAGGTAATGTAAATATGCACGACATCACCCTTCGTGCTTTTGCCCTCTTCCTCACCATATGCATTAATATATAGGTAATGTAAATGTGCACGACATCACCCTTTGTGCTTTATCACTCTTCCTCACCATATGCATAAGTATGAATTATAAGTATGAATGTGCACGACATCACCCTTCGTGCTTTATCACTCTTTCCTCACCCAATTAGTGGAAAAAATAATATCCCGGCAAGTAACTATAACCAATCTAGTTCCAACAATTGAAAAATTATGGTTTCCCTATGTTTTCTTATCAAACTACAAAAATCGACTCCGGGCCCGCTAGGTCTAAACTCGAGGTTCGGACAAAAACCTGTTTACCCATTCTCCCCCGAGCCCGGATATGCAATTGGTTTTGGAATCCGACCTCAATTCGAGGTCTAAATCCCAAAATTTAAATCTCCTAAGTTCTACCCAAAAACCCCAATTTTTACCATGAAAACTGTAGATTCTAAGTTGAAATCTTGTTAAAAGTTGTTAAGGAATGAAATGAATTAGTTAAAGATCACTTACCAATGATTTGGAGAAGTTTGGGTCTTTGAAAAATCGTCTATGGAGGTTTAGGGTATGAGAGAATTGAAAAATGGGTAAAAATCCCGTCAAAAATTTCATTTAATAGGCTGCAGATGTCGCATTTGCGACATATGGCACCAACAATATTTTCCGACACTAAAATGGGCATAATTTCCTCATACGATGTCCAAATTCGATGATTCTTTTTCCTATGGCTCCGAAATTTCGATACGGATCTAATGGTTCAATAAAAACTGAATTTGGAGCTCATTGTCTTAATGTGGTATCATTTATGCTTGAAGAAACGACGAAGAAGCATAAAAAACAAGCGCAAGCCTAAATCTATCCGAAACTCACCCAAGCCCTCGGGGATCCAAACCAAATATGCACACAAATCTAAAAACATCATACGGACTTGCTCGTGTGATCAACTCATCAAAATAACGTCAGAAACTACGAATTTAACCTCCAAACTCATGATTTTCTCAAGAACACTTAAATTTTCTAACTTTTCAACCGGACGTCCAAATCACGTCAAATCAATTCCGATTCTCACTAAATTTCACAGATAGGACTTAAATATCATAACAAACTAGTCCCGGTTTCCAAAACCAAGATACGAGCCCGATACCAACGAGTTCAAACATTGATTCATTTCTTTATTTCCTTTAAATACTAACACATCAATTTTCTTCAAAAAATTATTTTCTAAGGCTAGGGACCTCAGAATTCAATTCCAGGCATACGCCCGAGTCTCATATTTTACCGCGGACCTCCCGGGATCGTCGTAACATAGATCTGGGTCCGTTTACTCAAAATGTTTACCAAAATTAACTATACCAAATTTTAACTCTAGAAATTTCTATTTCTCATATTTCACATAAAAACTTTCATGTTTCTCGCCCCGACTGCGCATGCAGATCGAGAAAATTAAAATTAGTCTTTTGAAGGCTAATGAGCCTGGAATGGAGTCTTAATCCATAAGATGACCCTTTGGGTCATCACACTCTTGGTGAGAAGATCAACTTGCTTCTCTTTTGTGGGAATGTGATGAGTCTTCACAACACCTTGTATGATTTTCTCTCGTACAAAATGACAGTCAATGTCTATGTGTTTGGTCCTTTCATGAAATATTGGATTAGCTGCAATTTGGATTGCAGCCTTGCTGTCACGAAAAAAATCAACTAGCAAACTCACATCCACCCCTAACTCTTTGAAATGTCCTGTGAGCCAAGTTATCCCATCAACTTTAAAGGCCATGCTTCTGAATTCAACTTCAGTAGAGCTCCTTGCAACTGTGTGTTGTTTATTAGATTTCCACGAGATCAAGGCATTCCCAAACTTAACTAGGTAGCCTGTTGCTGATTTCCTGATTTGTAAGCATCATCCCCAGTCTGAGTCACAATATGCTTCCAGCTTATCTGATCATTCTGAAGGCATTAGTAAACCAAGACCAGGAGGAGTTTTGACATATTTCACAACCCTCAAGGCAGCTTCCTAGTGAGACTGCTTAGGCTTGTGCATAAATTGACTTAGTGCTTGTACTGAAAATGCTATATCAACTCTGGTCATTGTAAGATCTAATAGCCTCCCTACTAGTCTTTGATATACACCTATGTCTTAAACCAGCTTGTCTTCACACACATAAGCTCCTATAACAATGTTATACTCAACAAATGTAAGCTTCAGATTTGTCTCTAGAGGTGTTCCTGTAGGTTTAGCACCTGTAAGTCCCATGTTAGATATCAGCTCCAGAGCATATTTCCTTTGGCTCATAATAATTCAATTTTTGGATCTTGCAACTTCTATTCCCAGGAAAAACTTAAGTTCTCCTAGATCCTTCATTGAATCTGAGTTTCAGATCATTTCTAGTCTGAGTTATCAGATCTATACTGCTCCCACTGACCATCAGATCATCTACATAAACTAACACAACAACAAGTTTAGCTTGAACCTTCTTCGTAAGAAGGGAGTAAACAAAATGACTTTGAGTGAAGATCAACTGCACCAGGGTATCAGTCAACTTCATGTTCCTTTCCTGTTTGCCTGCTTGAGGCCATACAGAGATCTATGAAGTTTGCAAACCATGTGAGACCCTCCCTGGCTTGCAAACCCTTGAGGCAGATCCATGTACACCTTTTCTAGAAGCTCACCATGAAAGAAGGCATTGTGAACATCTATTTGAAAAAGAGGCCATTACTTGGCTGCAACAACTGCAATGACTGCCATAAGTGAATCGATGAAAGCTCGGGAATGAGATATTACATCTCGCATTTTCAGACGTTAAAGCTTCGTCGTAAGTTAATCGGCGCAGGTTCGGGAATGGGATTATTTTGAGGTTACAAATATTATGCTATTTCAAACAAGTAATAATTAAATTCGTGAAGGTGAGAGGGTAAGGAAATCAAAGAAAATGAGTTTCGTCGAAAGTTGTCATTTCGAGATAAAATACGGTCCGAACTATAATACCCGGTATTTATGGACTAGATCCATACAAGGTACCACATGACCACAATAGTAAGATGTACCAAGTGTGTTAAAAGTGAGTAGCATTTTAAGTAATTTGGGATAATTATTAATTATGTGAATAATTGGGTAATTATAGATTTTAACGGGAGATTAATTAAGTAATTAAGTTATTTGGATAATGATTAAGATATTTATGAATAAGTTTGACAAAGTCCTTATCCCCAACTTGGAAGCCCAAATAAGTGACTCTTAAGTCATATTATAAGGTGGCAAAACTTGGAGGAGTCTTTGGCCAACTAAGCCATCTTAAGTGGGGCCCACACCCAAAGTTTGAAGAGACCTCCCTAATTCATTATAAGTCTCTACAAGGTAATGAGGAAGCCATTAGCAAATATGTTGATTTGAAATAGCAATGTAATAGCTTCAAAAATCATACGAGACTACGTGATGTTATAGCAACGGGATTTTGCGATTCTAAGGGAGTACAGTTCAATCTTTCTAGAAGAATATCTTACGGATTTCCCCTACTTTGATTCGTCGTTACATGTTTTGTCACAATCAACGTGTGTTAGAGAGATTGTCAAGAGAATCGATTCAGGTATATTAAGGCTATCCCTTATTTCCTTTTGGCATGATCCACACGATACAAACAAAACGAGCAAATGCACAACTTCCATAAATGACTCTATTCAGAGAGTATTAGAGGTGCCTATATTCTTGAATTCCCATATGTGTATTATTATTTCATCTTCTGTTCATGGGTCTCAGAAAAATACGTAAGTTGAAAAAAGGTTTACTTCATGATATTACCCAACGACATAATGTGCTTATGATGTTCCGAAAGATTTTATTGACGTACTTCTCATGCATTGCATTCATTTATACATGTACATTGACCCGGACCAGATGGCATTATATACGTGTATATATGTATATTATATGTATATAGGATATGGCAAAAGGTTACGGCGTTATATACGCATCACCACCTGATCAGCTGGTATATGTTGATGATTTTGCCCACAGTGGTCGAGATGATATGATGGGATGCCCTCAGAGGCTTGACGATGTTATGAACGCATATACCCATGCATGATATGACATTTATATGCATATGCATGACATTATAAGTATTAAATGATTCACACAGCTATTCGGACATACATGTTGAGTCTTTTACTCCATGTTTCTCCCATGTTTATTGTTTATTGATGTTCATTTCTTACATACTCGGTACATTATTTGTACTTACGTCCATTTTGCCTAGGGACGCTGCATTTCATGCCCACGAGTCCCGATAGATAGGTTAAGAGTCCTCCAAGTAGGCTATCATCTTAGCGGAAGATGTTGGTGCGCTCCATTTGCTCCAGAGTTGCTTATTTGGTTAGTATGATTTAGACATTCATTGATTGGTATGCCGGGGCCCTGTCCCGGACTTATGACATTTATGTACTCTTAGAGGCTTGTAGACATATGTCATGTATATGAAAGATTGTATGGCCTTGTCGGCCTATGTTCAGTGTACGAGTGATTATTTTGGCCTTATAGGCTCGTACGTCATATGTATAAGTCAGTATAACAGGTTGGGTCATTTTACGTCGAGTGTTCTATCATGTTTTATTCTTGTTACGTCATACGACCCTTCTAGTCCATTTACCCATGTTGATGTAATGAGAAATATACGTTACGTTGGTACTCGATTGAATAAAGGCACCGGGTGCCCGTCGTGGACCATCGGTTTGGGTCGTGACAAAAGTTGTATCAGAGCAGTTTTGTCCGAGGGAGTCTACAAGTCATGTCTAGTAGAGTCTTGTTTATGGGTGTGTCGTGCACCACACTTATATGCAGGAGGCTACAGGGCATTTAGGATTGTCACTCTTTCTTCTTACTCTTGATCGTGTGGTAGAGCTCAGTTGTAAGAAAACAATTTCCTAAACTCTATTTTATTCATAATACGACAATGCCTCCATCCAGAAAGACGGTTGATAAGAGATAGCTGTGGAAGAGTTGAGTCAGAGGAACTCGATTTTCGCATCAAGGTTATGATGGATAAATATGAGGTATTCAGCAGATCATGTGTGTACTAAGATATGTATGTTTCTTGATAAGGATCCCTTAGGAAAGAATGTCTATCCACCCTTACGGTAAAAAGCAACGAGAGAACCAGAAAGTAGATACAAGTTTGAACAAGTAAAAGAAGCAAGATAAAAAAGGGTACGAAGCACCCAACTAATGAGGGTTATCAGTATTTACAATTCAGGCAGAGGAATATAAGCCTTTTGAGTTACATTCAGCAATAACAGAGATATGTACAATTGTCCACACCCATCTCATTTATGCCCTATGGGGGCTAACAGAAGTAGTATAAGAGAAGGATGGATATTAGGATCCGGCTGGGGTTAGAGTCACCCAAAATGGTGAATGGATTGTTTGTGTTAGCTGACATTTCCGAAGGTTATTGCAAATGTGCTAATAGATCTTCTTGTGAGACTCCTAGATGGTGCACTCTAAAATAATACTGCTAGATATGAGTTCTACAAAGATAGGCACTGGAAGCCTAGAAGGGATAGATATTACCTTAGTGTGGCTCCCGTTCCTAGTAAACAGAGAATGTTAGGCAACCCGAAGAGCCAGTAGATGGAGCAAGGGGAGCTAAAAGCAAACGAATATCCTCTTGAAATTTTCAAAATAAAGTGATAGACAGAAATATTAGCGGGAAATGAGAAGAGAGTTAATGAAGCATTATGAGTAAGATATGACGCATGGATGACAACGGTAGATAAAAAAAATGAAAGACGGTATTACAGAGTATATAGTCAAGTGAAGGAAAAGACGAGAGGAGCCATGCCTTAATACAACAAAAGAGTATAGGCCATAAAGTCATATCCTCATTTCGAGAAATAAGTTGATGACTCTAATGTAATTACCAGAAGAAAAAGTTAGACCCCAGAGTACTTGAAATCAGTATGGATTGGTGAACAAGATAAACTAAACATGAATTAGGGACTAAGTAATTTGATAATGGTCAGAATCATGAAAATTTCAGATTGCGTTCTGGCGATAATAGAATGGACAACAGAAGAAGATTCATGAGAAATTTAGAGAATGGTCATTCAGGAAGACGCTTCTTCCCTAAAGCAAGCAATGTGAGCAAAGTTAAGCTTAAGGGACTGTATGTGCTAGTTATACTAAGTGTCACCCTCGCGAGTGAGGAAATTTGTTATCCTTGGTACAGAAGGATTACCGTAAGGCGAGTAAGAGTCATCGATAATGTGAGAAGACGCCAAAGATGAAGAGGTGAAACATCCATAGGTAGATCGTCGTAGCACTAGATCTTAGTACTCCCCTTAAGGGAGGGAATATGGAGTGAGGTGCCATTAAGTTAGAATTAAGTGGCTCTAGTAATTATGGAATGGTAAAGGAAGAATGCGATAAAAATGAGAAAGGAATGAGATTACACTTATCTGCATCCTATAGATATGCTACGATTCCAGAATATTATGAAAACACGACGTCAAGGAAATGAAGTAAGGGTTCCTGCTTGGATGTTATTGTTAAATAAGGAGACGGTGTGAGAGGTAAGTTAAGAAAAAGGAAATAATCCAGGAAAGATTACGCGGAGTATTGATATGGACAACGAGTAGTCAGTAGTTGATTCAGGAAGAGCCTAGTTTTGGCTAGACAAGAGAATACAGACGAATCAACAGATCGTGCAAGATAAACATAGTGAACCCCAACATGGGGAATTCAGCCTCGTAGTTATAACATTGTAATACTTGAGAATATTCAGATAGGAGTTGGGGTAGTTAAAGGTACTGTATGAGTGTTACGGAAATAAAATAGACTGCCACTGGGAAGACAGTCAAAATATCAGTTCGGAAGCAACCCTACAAGCACAAGGGCATGGAGGAAAGTAACTACGGATAATTATAGGCAAGGAAGGACATCAAAATCCTATCAGGTATATGATGTAATAAGCTCGCATCTTTACAAGAGTCATAGGGTCTTCCCTAAGTACTACAACGAAAGACTAGCTGAGGAAATAAGGAAGGAGGCTTCAACCTAAGCACAGTGACCTAAAGAAGAAATAGCCTTGTAACAACAGTCTCACTACAACATTATATGCACTCCATATGAAAGTGGCACCTACCGTGGCTAATGAACGAGAAGTAAAATCAAAAGTAATATTCGAGATCATATGAGTTGCACGAAAACTCCGACATGCATGGGAACTAAGATAGTCTAAGTATGCACACAACAAGGGTGAAGAAAGACCAAGAAAGGTAATAGCTTACGTTTAAAGAAAGACAAGAAGGAATGAAAGGAATTATTCGATCAATGATCCAGAGTTAGTTACGTTATGAACGCACTTAAGATTTTGGAGTATTATATATGCTGACAATCATACAACTGTAGAAGACTCTGGTATAAGTTAAAAGATAGAATTGAGTCCAGGTCATAAACATAGGGTTGAATCATGGTATCACAGATATTCCATAGCGTCCATGAAAGGAAAAAGTAATAACTAATACCATGAGACGCAGATCGGAAGATAACTTAAGCCTACGTAAAGGTGGATCAGAGGGAAGAGGAAACTAAAGAGTTACATCAACTAAGTAAATCAGGAGTCTGATTATTGGACAAAGAAAATTATAGACCTCGTGATTGAGAACATTGCAGGATCACTCTTAAATATCAGAGGTACACGAGAGATAGTACAATAGCCATATTCTATAACGGCTCTACAATAAAGCCAGTTAGAAGAGTATCAATCTCATAAGAAGTCAGTATGAAGCTCCCACTAGATTATGTATGCACCAGAGGTGCAAGTATTATAACAGAGCTTCAAGTCGTGGATATGAATTATACCTATATGGAATAGAGGTCATGAAAGAGGTAGAAGATGTGATGTGAGATTTTAAGGTAAGTAAGGTAAAGGTGAACAACGTACGAGATATTCACATGCGGAAGGTTGTGTATGGTCCATATTTCAAATGGAAGGCTGGAAGAGTTTGGATTCAGTATCCAGGAATAATAGTGGCGTCTTCAGTGGCATATCTTCAAACCTATGGTTTTTTAAATATCGAGATGTCTAGCCAAAAGAGTAAAGAAGAGTTTGAGACGATGTGATGTCTCGCTTGATGTTCCAGAATAACATAAGGAAATCTATGGTGCAAGCAAGTTGAAGGAAGGTTGCGAGTAATATAAATAGATATGTATAGGTCGCAAGCTAAAGTATGGTAAAGCGACAAGATTTTAGAAAGACATGAGTAAGGATAAGAAAGGGAAAGTGAGAAGGTGACGAGAATGGATAAGTCCTCAAGAGTAAGCCCATGAAAACAAGAAGAGCTGATGGTTTCTCTAAGTTATAAAGAGCTCAGTATAGCCTGAATGAACTCAAATGAGTCTAAGACTAGTAGCATTTAGAAGAGATGGAATGCTGCCCTGGTAGTAGAATAAGGGTGTAATGGTGATAGATAAAGGATGACATTTGGGCCTCTGATTGAGTAATGATTTCATGAATTGTACAAGATCAAAATACCCATGTAAGGTAAATCACATTGGGATGCTATGAAATACGATTATGGAAGTATAGTATCGTATCGCCCCCAGGTTCGGGGCGTGACAAATAATCACTTCAAATGTTCCTTGATGCAACATGGGCCCTAGCGATTACATAAGAAATTTCAAGTTATCAACGGTCAATTGTAGATCAATATTGAGGTGAATCAATAAGGGATGGATAAAAGTCACAAAGTATGAGATAAGATTAGGCCATTAGTCTTAAGATGAACAGTAATGAAGAAGTGTTAAAGGACTCAGATTTATACCTATAGGATAAGCAACGAGAATAACCTGGAGTTTTGTAGCGACCTCAGTAATGATAAATCATAAGAGTTATGGTATAGTATGACCTACCTAGATGCAATACAGTCTGGACAACCGGGTCTATGAAATAAGTAGCAATATTCGTAAGTTCGATAAAATACCGAGAGAAGAACTTCAATATACCCATAGATGCCCAGAGGGACATCTTGTTAAGCTTTGTATATCTTCACAAAGTGAGGCCTAGAGATTGGCTAAAAGCTAGAGGAAAGAGGAGAGAAGAGTCGCATAGGCGCACATACAAGGTCAGAGTCGTACAAGCTGCATGATAGAAGGTAGAAATAGTTACGAGATTGAAAGAATTCTGACCACAACTCATGGTATGAGAAAGAGACCTAAAGGGGGGAATGCCTTGGCCTTTGGAATTATTCACAGAACAATTTCCTAGATGGCAAGAAGAGTACTAAATGATAAGTTCATCAGTCAATATTCGAGGACGAATGTTGCAAGTGGGGAATGATGTTAAACCCCATGTTTTCGTACATGAAAGTATGCCATAAGTGAATTGATGAAAGCTCAGGAATGAGATGTTCCATCTCGCATTTTCGAACGTTAAAGCTTCGGTGTAAGTTAATCGACGAAAGTTCGGGAATGAGATTATTTTGAGGATACCAATATTATGCTATTTCAAACAAGTAATAAGTAAATTCGTGAAGGTGAGAGGGTAAGGGAATCGAAGAAAATGAGTTTCATCGAAAGTTGTCATTTTGAGATAAAATACGGTCCGAACTATAATACCCGATATTTATGGACTACAATGTACCACATGACCATAATAGTAAGATGTACAAAGTGTGTTAAAAGTGAGTCATATTTCAAGTAATTTGAGATAATTCTTAATTATATGGATAATTGGGTAATTATGGATTTTAATGGAAGATTAATTAAGTAATTAAGTTATTTCAATAAAGATTAAGATATTTATGGATAAGTTTGACAAAGTCCTTATCCCCAACGTGGCAGGCCAAATAAGTGACTCTTAAGTCATATTATAAGGTGGCAAAACATGGAGGAGTCTTTGGCCAACTAAGCCATCCTAAGTGGGGCCCACACCCAAAGTTTAAAGAGACCTCCCTAATTCACTATAAGTCTCTACAAGGTAATGAGGAAGGCATCAACAAATATGTTGATTTGAAATAGCAATGTAATAGCTTCAAAAATCATACGAGACTACGTGATGTGATAGCAACGAGATTTTGCAATTATAAGGGAGTATAGTGCAATCTTTCTCGAAGAATATCATACAGATTTCCCCTTCTTCAATCCGTCATTACATGTATTGTCGCAATCAACGTGTTAGAGTGATTGCCAAGAGAATCGTTTCAGGTATGTTAAGGCTATCTGTTCTTTCCTTTTGGCATGATCCATACGATACAAACAAAACGAGCAAATGCACAACTTCCATAAATGAGTCTATTCATAGAAGTATTAGAGGTGCCTATATTCGTGAATTCCCATATGTGTCTTATTATTTCATCTTCTGTTCATGGGTCTCAGAAAAATACTTAAGTTGAAAAAAGGTTTACTTCATGATATTACTCAAAGGCATAATGGTCTTATGATGTTCCGAATTTTTTTATTGACGTACTTCTCATGCATTGCATTTATTTATACATGTACATTGACCCATGACCAGATGACGTTATATACGCGTATATATTTATATTATATGTATATGGGATATGGGATATGGGAAAAGGTTACGACGTCATATACGCATCACCACCTGATCAGCGGGTATACAGTGATGATTTTGCCCACAGTGACCGAGATGATATGATGGGATGCCCTCAGAGGCTTGATGATGTTATGAACGTATATACCCATGCATGATATGGAATTTATACACATATGCATGACATTATAAGTATTAAATGATTCACAAAGCTATTTGGACATACATGTTGAGTGTTTTACTCCATATTTCTCTCATGTCTATTGTTTACTGATTTTCATTTCTTACATACTCGGTACATTATTTGTACTGACGTCCTTTTGCCTGGGGACGCTGCGTTTCATGCTCGCAGGTCCAGATAGACAAGTTGAGAGTCCTCCAAGTAGGCTATCAGCTTAGCGGAAGATGTTGGTGCGCTCCATTTGCTCTGGAGTTACTTATTTGGTTAGTATGATTTAGACATGTATTGATTGGTATGTCGGGGCCCTGTCCCGGCCTTATGACATTTATGTAATCTTAGAGGCTTGTAGACATATATCATACATATGAAATGTTATATGGACTTGACGGACTATGTTCAGTGTACGAGTGATTATTTTGGCCTTATAGGCCCGTACGTCATATGTATAAGTCAGTATAATAGGTCGGGTAGTTTTATATCGAGTGTTCACTCATGTTTTATTCTTGTTACGCCATAAGAACCTTCTGGCCCATTTACCCATGTTGATGTAATGTGAAAGATACGTTACGTTGGTACTCGATTGAGTAAAGGCACCAGGTGCCCATCATGGCCCATCGGTTTGGGTCATGATAGATATCACCATATTATATCATCAAGGTTAGGCCAATGTGGTGGTCGATGCCTTGAGTAGGAAAGCGGAGAGCACGGGTAACTTGGCATTTATACCGGCAATGGAGAGGCCATTAGCCATGGATGTTCAGGCTTTGGATAACAAGCCCGTGAGATTGGATGTTTCGGAGCCTAGTAGGGTCCTCGCTTGTGTTGTGGCGCAGTTGATAAGTTGGTATTTTACCAACTTATCTTGTCTTTAAGCTTAGATTTTTGATGTTCTTGAGTGATAAAATCATGTGTTTAATGCCGTTTACTTCTATTTTGTAGTTTCTATGTGATTTAGAAGTGATCATGAAGAAGCCAAGTGAAAACGATTCAAAAAAAAGTTGAAAAGAAGAAAATATGGAAAATGGCCACATGTGTCTCAATTTCCACATATATGTAGGAAATGCGAAGATAGCAGCAATCACAACTACGATTAACCAATCACAAATGCGATGTCAACCCAGTCAAGCAGTGTTCGCAGATGCGAAAAAAGATATCGCAAATGCGAAGTCAAACCAGACAGTCACCCTTCGCGAATGCGAAGTCTTTATCACAAATTCGAAAGTCAACAGTAAAGTCCTCGTTCGAAAATGCGAACATATCTTCGCAAATGCGAAGATCACGCTTCAGTTTTGGGTACTTCCGTAATTTCACATTTTTTGGCCTCAAACCATTTAATACACGACTTAGCTCATTTGTAAAATATCTCTGGCTTATTTTTCAGACCTTAGACTAGAGAAGACAAGTTCTGGAGCTAGGGTTCTTGCACACACACTTATGTGTTGAAGATTTGAAGCTTTTGGTTGAGAATTTCTTACTCATTTATGCTCATTTCTTCACTTCCTTGATTTGTATTGAATATTTAAGTGTGTAGTATTTTTTCCAACACTTGAACGTTGTTTATGGAAATATTCATATTTTTAAAGTGTGGATTAAATATCTTGTTGTGCTTATGTATTGAACGATTTTTAGTTATATTGAAGTGAGTTATTGTTTCTTTAATTATTCTTGTTCTTTAATGTTTCCAAAGGGATTAGCTAACCCTAGGACTCACCCATTAACTTCGAATTGATTTTGGAAAAGATAATTTAGGGTTGGGAAAGATTAATTAACAAGAACTTGAGGCTTTAACCCTCACTTTATAGATTCTTCCTAGGGATATGATTGAACTACTTGTAGCCTTATACGAGTGTGCTTAATCTCTTAATTGTTTTAGGGATAATTCAATTAGCAAGTCTTGTTAGTCATCGGAAGAAGCTAATATAGAATTATTACCCGAGGCTAATTAATATAAACTCGCTCATATTTGTTAAATCGTGATCATTTTATTTGCTTTTTAGGTTGGTTTACATTTCCGCAAATTAGCTATAATATTTTCTCAAAACATTTCTAAGTGTTTGGCTTAGCATAATAAGTGATAATTCTCTTACATGCCTAATCGCCTACATATTGGTCTCTGTGGGATTCGACCCCGACTCATAGTTGGGTAAATTATATTGCATGAGACCGTGTCCATTTACTTTTTAGTAGTGTATTTGGACGGCATCAAAATTAACGCCGTTGCCGGGGAACAATTTGGCGTATTTAGGGTGTTTGAGAAGTAAGCGTAAGTGATTTGGTCCAAACTTGTGAATATTTGTGTAATTATTTTCTTATCTTTGTTTATCTTCTTAATTGTTTTCTTAGTTTTTGAAAAATGACATCATATAATGAAAATTGGTCGGATGGTAGTTGTTCATACTTTGATGACCCTTGTCCTTATTGTGGAGGACCACACCCATGGCAAAATTGTTTGAATTCTCTCGGGGAAGGATTGTGCGCACAATCTCAAACCCATGAGTGGAGTATTTGTGATAAGTGTGGTCGTAAAAAATGGTCATTGGGATTATTGTGCTTATTTGTCCTTCCCTTCCCCAATCCTCCGCTATGATGATTCTACTTTTTTGATGAAAAGTATAGGGATACGGAAGTGGAAGAAATTGAGCATGGTAAAAATGGAGAGTTCAAGCTCATGTTAGAATGCCTACTTGAAGGAGGAAACAAAGAGCAAAATGCCTTGGAGGAGCTTTTGGAAAATAGCCTCCGAAATGATTTGGTGCTATCACGACCCGAAATCCCACCTTCGGGCCATGACTGCGTCTAACGTTGAACCCGCTAGAC